>OX621216.1:25000-30000 GCA_951640565.1 Petrophora chlorosata | reverse complement strand
TTAGGTTAGGTTAGGTTAGGTTAGGTTAGGTTAGGTTAGGTTAGGTTAGGTTAGGTTAGGTTAGGTTAGGTTAGGTTAGGTTAGGTTAGGTTAGGTTAGGTTAGGTTAGGTTAGGTTAGGTTAGGTTAGGTTAGGTTAGGTTAGGTTAGGTTAGGTTAGGTTAGGTTAGGTTAGGTTAGGTTAGGTTAGGTTAGGTTAGGTTAGGTTAGGTTAGGTTAGGTTAGGTTAGGTTAGGTTAGGTTAGGTTAGGTTAGGTTAGGTTAGGTTAGGTTAGGTTAGGTTAGGTTAGGTTAGGTTAGGTTAGGTTAGGTTAGGTTAGGTTAGGTTAGGTTAGGTTAGGTTAGGTTAGGTTAGGTTAGGTTAGGTTAGGTTAGGTTAGGTTAGGTTAGGTTAGGTTAGGTTAGGTTAGGTTAGGTTAGGTTAGGTTAGGTTAGGTTAGGTTAGGTTAGGTTAGGTTAGGTTAGGTTAGGTTAGGTTAGGTTAGGTTAGGTTAGGTTAGGTTAGGTTAGGTTAGGTTAGGTTAGGTTAGGTTAGGTTAGGTTAGGTTAGGTTAGGTTAGGTTAGGTTAGGTTAGGTTAGGTTAGGTTAGGTTAGGTTAGGTTAGGTTAGGTTAGGTTAGGTTAGGTTAGGTTAGGTTAGGTTAGGTTAGGTTAGGTTAGGTTAGGTTAGGTTAGGTTAGGTTAGGTTAGGTTAGGTTAGGTTAGGTTAGGTTAGGTTAGGTTAGGTTAGGTTAGGTTAGGTTAGGTTAGGTTAGGTTAGGTTAGGTTAGGTTAGGTTAGGTTAGGTTAGGTTAGGTTAGGTTAGGTTAGGTTAGGTTAGGTTAGGTTAGGTTAGGTTAGGTTAGGTTAGGTTAGGTTAGGTTAGGTTAGGTTAGGTTAGGTTAGGTTAGGTTAGGTTAGGTTAGGTTAGGTTAGGTTAGGTTAGGTTAGGTTAGGTTAGGTTAGGTTAGGTTAGGTTAGGTTAGGTTAGGTTAGGTTAGGTTAGGTTAGGTTAGGTTAGGTTAGGTTAGGTTAGGTTAGGTTAGGTTAGGTTAGGTTAGGTTAGGTTAGGTTAGGTTAGGTTAGGTTAGGTTAGGTTAGGTTAGGTTAGGTTAGGTTAGGTTAGGTTAGGTTAGGTTAGGTTAGGTTAGGTTAGGTTAGGTTAGGTTAGGTTAGGTTAGGTTAGGTTAGGTTAGGTTAGGTTAGGTTAGGTTAGGTTAGGTTAGGTTAGGTTAGGTTAGGTTAGGTTAGGTTAGGTTAGGTTAGGTTAGGTTAGGTTAGGTTAGGTTAGGTTAGGTTAGGTTAGGTTAGGTTAGGTTAGGTTAGGTTAGGTTAGGTTAGGTTAGGTTAGGTTAGGTTAGGTTAGGTTAGGTTAGGTTAGGTTAGGTTAGGTTAGGTTAGGTTAGGTTAGGTTAGGTTAGGTTAGGTTAGGTTAGGTTAGGTTAGGTTAGGTTAGGTTAGGTTAGGTTAGGTTAGGTTAGGTTAGGTTAGGTTAGGTTAGGTTAGGTTAGGTTAGGTTAGGTTAGGTTAGGTTAGGTTAGGTTAGGTTAGGTTAGGTTAGGTTAGGTTAGGTTAGGTTAGGTTAGGTTAGGTTAGGTTAGGTTAGGTTAGGTTAGGTTAGGTTAGGTTAGGTTAGGTTAGGTTAGGTTAGGTTAGGTTAGGTTAGGTTAGGTTAGGTTAGGTTAGGTTAGGTTAGGTTAGGTTAGGTTAGGTTAGGTTAGGTTAGGTTAGGTTAGGTTAGGTTAGGTTAGGTTAGGTTAGGTTAGGTTAGGTTAGGTTAGGTTAGGTTAGGTTAGGTTAGGTTAGGTTAGGTTAGGTTAGGTTAGGTTAGGTTAGGTTAGGTTAGGTTAGGTTAGGTTAGGTTAGGTTAGGTTAGGTTAGGTTAGGTTAGGTTAGGTTAGGTTAGGTTAGGTTAGGTTAGGTTAGGTTAGGTTAGGTTAGGTTAGGTTAGGTTAGGTTAGGTTAGGTTAGGTTAGGTTAGGTTAGGTTAGGTTAGGTTAGGTTAGGTTAGGTTAGGTTAGGTTAGGTTAGGTTAGGTTAGGTTAGGTTAGGTTAGGTTAGGTTAGGTTAGGTTAGGTTAGGTTAGGTTAGGTTAGGTTAGGTTAGGTTAGGTTAGGTTAGGTTAGGTTAGGTTAGGTTAGGTTAGGTTAGGTTAGGTTAGGTTAGGTTAGGTTAGGTTAGGTTAGGTTAGGTTAGGTTAGGTTAGGTTAGGTTAGGTTAGGTTAGGTTAGGTTAGGTTAGGTTAGGTTAGGTTAGGTTAGGTTAGGTTAGGTTAGGTTAGGTTAGGTTAGGTTAGGTTAGGTTAGGTTAGGTTAGGTTAGGTTAGGTTAGGTTAGGTTAGGTTAGGTTAGGTTAGGTTAGGTTAGGTTAGGTTAGGTTAGGTTAGGTTAGGTTAGGTTAGGTTAGGTTAGGTTAGGTTAGGTTAGGTTAGGTTAGGTTAGGTTAGGTTAGGTTAGGTTAGGTTAGGTTAGGTTAGGTTAGGTTAGGTTAGGTTAGGTTAGGTTAGGTTAGGTTAGGTTAGGTTAGGTTAGGTTAGGTTAGGTTAGGTTAGGTTAGGTTAGGTTAGGTTAGGTTAGGTTAGGTTAGGTTAGGTTAGGTTAGGTTAGGTTAGGTTAGGTTAGGTTAGGTTAGGTTAGGTTAGGTTAGGTTAGGTTAGGTTAGGTTAGGTTAGGTTAGGTTAGGTTAGGTTAGGTTAGGTTAGGTTAGGTTAGGTTAGGTTAGGTTAGGTTAGGTTAGGTTAGGTTAGGTTAGGTTAGGTTAGGTTAGGTTAGGTTAGGTTAGGTTAGGTTAGGTTAGGTTAGGTTAGGTTAGGTTAGGTTAGGTTAGGTTAGGTTAGGTTAGGTTAGGTTAGGTTAGGTTAGGTTAGGTTAGGTTAGGTTAGGTTAGGTTAGGTTAGGTTAGGTTAGGTTAGGTTAGGTTAGGTTAGGTTAGGTTAGGTTAGGTTAGGTTAGGTTAGGTTAGGTTAGGTTAGGTTAGGTTAGGTTAGGTTAGGTTAGGTTAGGTTAGGTTAGGTTAGGTTAGGTTAGGTTAGGTTAGGTTAGGTTAGGTTAGGTTAGGTTAGGTTAGGTTAGGTTAGGTTAGGTTAGGTTAGGTTAGGTTAGGTTAGGTTAGGTTAGGTTAGGTTAGGTTAGGTTAGGTTAGGTTAGGTTAGGTTAGGTTAGGTTAGGTTAGGTTAGGTTAGGTTAGGTTAGGTTAGGTTAGGTTAGGTTAGGTTAGGTTAGGTTAGGTTAGGTTAGGTTAGGTTAGGTTAGGTTAGGTTAGGTTAGGTTAGGTTAGGTTAGGTTAGGTTAGGTTAGGTTAGGTTAGGTTAGGTTAGGTTAGGTTAGGTTAGGTTAGGTTAGGTTAGGTTAGGTTAGGTTAGGTTAGGTTAGGTTAGGTTAGGTTAGGTTAGGTTAGGTTAGGTTAGGTTAGGTTAGGTTAGGTTAGGTTAGGTTAGGTTAGGTTAGGTTAGGTTAGGTTAGGTTAGGTTAGGTTAGGTTAGGTTAGGTTAGGTTAGGTTAGGTTAGGTTAGGTTAGGTTAGGTTAGGTTAGGTTAGGTTAGGTTAGGTTAGGTTAGGTTAGGTTAGGTTAGGTTAGGTTAGGTTAGGTTAGGTTAGGTTAGGTTAGGTTAGGTTAGGTTAGGTTAGGTTAGGTTAGGTTAGGTTAGGTTAGGTTAGGTTAGGTTAGGTTAGGTTAGGTTAGGTTAGGTTAGGTTAGGTTAGGTTAGGTTAGGTTAGGTTAGGTTAGGTTAGGTTAGGTTAGGTTAGGTTAGGTTAGGTTAGGTTAGGTTAGGTTAGGTTAGGTTAGGTTAGGTTAGGTTAGGTTAGGTTAGGTTAGGTTAGGTTAGGTTAGGTTAGGTTAGGTTAGGTTAGGTTAGGTTAGGTTAGGTTAGGTTAGGTTAGGTTAGGTTAGGTTAGGTTAGGTTAGGTTAGGTTAGGTTAGGTTAGGTTAGGTTAGGTTAGGTTAGGTTAGGTTAGGTTAGGTTAGGTTAGGTTAGGTTAGGTTAGGTTAGGTTAGGTTAGGTTAGGTTAGGTTAGGTTAGGTTAGGTTAGGTTAGGTTAGGTTAGGTTAGGTTAGGTTAGGTTAGGTTAGGTTAGGTTAGGTTAGGTTAGGTTAGGTTAGGTTAGGTTAGGTTAGGTTAGGTTAGGTTAGGTTAGGTTAGGTTAGGTTAGGTTAGGTTAGGTTAGGTTAGGTTAGGTTAGGTTAGGTTAGGTTAGGTTAGGTTAGGTTAGGTTAGGTTAGGTTAGGTTAGGTTAGGTTAGGTTAGGTTAGGTTAGGTTAGGTTAGGTTAGGTTAGGTTAGGTTAGGTTAGGTTAGGTTAGGTTAGGTTAGGTTAGGTTAGGTTAGGTTAGGTTAGGTTAGGTTAGGTTAGGTTAGGTTAGGTTAGGTTAGGTTAGGTTAGGTTAGGTTAGGTTAGGTTAGGTTAGGTTAGGTTAGGTTAGGTTAGGTTAGGTTAGGTTAGGTTAGGTTAGGTTAGGTTAGGTTAGGTTAGGTTAGGTTAGGTTAGGTTAGGTTAGGTTAGGTTAGGTTAGGTTAGGTTAGGTTAGGTTAGGTTAGGTTAGGTTAGGTTAGGTTAGGTTAGGTTAGGTTAGGTTAGGTTAGGTTAGGTTAGGTTAGGTTAGGTTAGGTTAGGTTAGGTTAGGTTAGGTTAGGTTAGGTTAGGTTAGGTTAGGTTAGGTTAGGTTAGGTTAGGTTAGGTTAGGTTAGGTTAGGTTAGGTTAGGTTAGGTTAGGTTAGGTTAGGTTAGGTTAGGTTAGGTTAGGTTAGGTTAGGTTAGGTTAGGTTAGGTTAGGTTAGGTTAGGTTAGGTTAGGTTAGGTTAGGTTAGGTTAGGTTAGGTTAGGTTAGGTTAGGTTAGGTTAGGTTAGGTTAGGTTAGGTTAGGTTAGGTTAGGTTAGGTTAGGTTAGGTTAGGTTAGGTTAGGTTAGGTTAGGTTAGGTTAGGTTAGGTTAGGTTAGGTTAGGTTAGGTTAGGTTAGGTTAGGTTAGGTTAGGTTAGGTTAGGTTAGGTTAGGTTAGGTTAGGTTAGGTTAGGTTAGGTTAGG
>OX621216.1:0-22500 GCA_951640565.1 Petrophora chlorosata | reverse complement strand
ATAAATATATGACAATATATATATATAGCATACTTATTTAACTTTTATTCCTATTTATTACTTTAGTTGCTATTTTTATACAGTATTCTATAAAACTATCATTTACATCTTTATTTAGTATTATGCTATTGAAATTTTCTACAGTTACATTTTGTCCTATTTTTTGTTCAATTTCAAATCTGTCTTGGCCATAAACTGGACATTCAGTGAGGATGTGTTTAACCGTCTCCGGTTTTCCTGGCTCACAGGTGCACGATGGGTCTTCCTTACACTTAAAGCGATTTAAGTATTCGGAGAACCCACCGTGCCCTGTCATTATTTGGGTCAGTACTCCCGTCGGTTTCAGTTGCCTTACTATCTTGAACGCTTGGATAGCGTCGGGGAAAAACATTTTTGTGACTGATGCAGTGCTACCTGACTTGTATCTACGATTCCATTCCTCAAGCGTCCCCATTCGGATTAGACGTTTGACGAATGAGATCGGGCATTGTTCGTATGTCGGTTTAGTTTTAGTTTTTAGCGCTGCCTGTTTCGCCAACTCGTCCGCCCGTTCGTTACCCTCCAAGCCTGCGTGCGCTTTTATCCAGTGTAGCATGACTGTCTTTCCTTGGTGTCTACACTCTCTGAGGTTATCACGTGCTTCGACTGCCAAGGGGTGAAGAGCTTGTTGGTTTGCGATGGTTTCGAGGGATGACCTGGAGTCACTGTATATTCCATGGGTATGTTCTGAGCTTCTTAGTATCTCCCGAGTGGCCCTAGTTATGGCCAACAATTCGGCCTGGTAAACAGTGCAGTGGGACGACAGCTTCAATTTCTGGCATTTAGTTTCGGCGCCATTGCTCCAGAGAGACAATGACGCTCCAACTTTGCCTTCAATTTTGCTGCCGTCCGTGTAGATTTTAACTGCTTGTGAGCTGTGTGCGTCTACTTGTTCCTGGTTTTCCAGGCAGATGAATTGTAAATCCATATGTTTGGCCGGGTGGGGTGTTTCGCCAAATGCAGTCTTTCGTTCGATCTCCCTATCTCCTAGCACTGGGCAGTGTACTCCCCTCTTTGCCTCATACAGGGCAGCTGCCTCTTGTATTCTGAGGTCGAGGGGTAGCACTCCGGCCAGCACCAGAGCCGAGTTTAGGGAGACCGTCCGATAGGCTTTGCACAATTTCTGTGCAAAACCTCTTTGGACTACGTTCAGTTTCTTCTGTATGCCCAGTTTTCTGGTCTCTGTAGCCCATGCGCTAGCTGCATACATAATGATCGGTTCGACCACTGCCGTGTATATGGTGCGGATGACTTCTGGGTGAAGGCCCCAGCTGATCCTGGCGGCTCTAGACAGCTGTTTGTAAATATTCAACGCCTTTTTGCATACATCAGATGCATGGCGGTTGAATGTTAGCTTGTCATCGATCGTAAGCCCCAGGATCTTGATCTCCTTAGACATGGCGATGTCGACCCCTCCCATGCTCAGCAGGGGGGTATCATACTTAAGTTTCCGCGTTATTACCATCGCATTGGTTTTATGCGGTGCGAATTTCAACTTGTTTCTGATACCCCACTCCCGAACATAGGCGAGGGCGTCATTAGCCTGTCGCTGCACCTCCATTGCCGTATCCCCGTCAAACACCAGCACCACATCATCAGCAAACGCCTGACAGTAGTCGCCCCGCTGCTCCAAGCCTTTTAGCAGTGGATCCAAGAGAAGGTTCCATAGAATCGGGCCGCCGATGGACCCCTGCACGCAGCCTTTTGTGGTTTCCCTGGTTGCTTCTTGGCCTGCATATCTGACATTGACCTTCCGGTTCTGCAGGTAGCTGTCAATAACCCTCCTGATGTTTATTGGGCACTCTTCCTCGGCCAGACGGATCCTTATGGCCGGCCACCATGCACTATCAAAAGCTCCCTCTATGTCCAATGATATGACTGTTATAAGCTTTTTTCGTAGCAGTTTCTCACGTATGTGCTGCAGAAGAACATAGAGGGAGTCTTCTGTGCTTCTCTGGGGCATGAACCCGTACTGGCGGGTACTTAGCCTTGGGACTAGGTGCCACTTTATCCGGGCCACTAACATTTTTTCGAAGATCTTCCCCATCACTGGCAGTAGACCGATCGGCCTGTATGATTTCGGCTCTGTGTAGTTCTCTTTTCCTGGCTTCCGCAGGATCACAACCGTTGCTTTTTTCCAGATGTTCGGAAAAAGGCCCAATTTCAAGCACTTATTTACCAGTGATAGGAAGATTTCGGGGTCCCTGGCAATCACCTGCTGGCAGATGTCTGCAGTGAGACCATCTGATCCGGGTGCCTTTTTCGGGTTAAAGCTGTTTGCTGCTGCCTTGAGTTCATACATTGTAAACGGTGGATCATGTACATCAGCATGGTCTTGTTCGTTTACTTGATCAGCTTTTCCCCTTATACCCTTATGTTCTTGGTTGTCGGTGTTTAGCGTATCTTCCGGGTAGAAGGTCCCCGCCAGAAGTTCCGCAGATTCCTTACCACTTAGTGTTTTCCCCTCCCTGACCAAGAGCACATCCTCACTTCTCTTACACGTCCTTCCAATCACACGGTAGATCCCCTCCCACATTCCCTCTTTATCTTGCTTGCTGCAGAAATCCTTCCAGCTTTCCGTCTGTGCCTTTCTGGCTTCTAATTCGTAACTTTCTTTTGCTTTCAGATATTCCTGGATGACTTTCTGTCTACGGACCAGCGCTGCACATCGGATTCGACGCTTCCTGGTGGCGACCTCCTTCTTCAGCTTCGCGAGTTCTTCGGACCACCACGGTAAGTATTTTTCATTTTTATGTTTAATTTTAGGTATGCTACTATTACATGATTCTAATATTATATTTATGTACAATTCTATTTTCTGTTCTATTTCAGTTTTTATTTGTGTATTGTCTATTTCTATTTTATTAATATTGTTCTCATCTAGCAACTGGGCCATTTTCGCATGAAATTGGTCCCAGTTGGCTTTCTTACTATTGTAAATTCTAGTGGTTCTACTAATACTAATTCCTTTTGATTTTTCTAGTCTAATTTTGAAAGTGATGGCGTTGTGGTCCGAGCCCGTCATGCTCTCGTCTACTCTCCAGTCCTCCACCAGGCTAAGCATCTCCGTTGTGCAGGCTGTAACGTCCACAAAGCTGCAATAGACTTTCCCCCCTCTTATCGCATGGAAAGTTGGGATGTTACCGTCATTGAGCGCCTGCATGCTCATCTCTTCAAGGGTACCAGCCATTTCCTCACCTCTGTGATCCTCTTGTGGACTGCCCCACCATGGGCTTTTTGCGTTGGCGTCCCCTCCTATTATCAGGTTTCTGCCTAGTTCCCGCTTGATTCTGCTCAGCTGTTCCAGGTATGGCCCTATCGGTTTTGGTTTAGGCTCAAAGTAGAAGGATACCGCTACGATCTCCCAGGCACTTGTTCTTATTTTTACCACTGTGATGTTGGGCGTGGTATAATCTGGGCATGGGACGACGTCCACGTCTTTGTCGAAGACAGCGATTGCTGCCTTTATGGTTTCGTCACCTTGTTGTGTGCCTTGGTAGATCCTTACTCCTCTGTAGTGTTTCATTTGGCCCAAACCACCGATGTACGGCTCCTGGAGCAGCGCGAAAGCCATACGCTTGTTTTGTGCCTCTAGCATGAGCTCTTGTGTAGCTAGTTGTTGTCTCTGTAGGTTCGCTTGGGCTACAAGGTATGGCTTCGTGCAGGTTGTATCGGATGTTACAACAGGGACCACCTTAGCAGTACGCTACCGTTGCCCTTGCTAAGGTTTCCCACCGTCTCCTGATGGAACACTCGTCGCTGAATGCATTGTGGTTGGTCTTATTCATCTTGGCATGTTGGCAGTTACAACATGTTGGAGCTACACCCGCAAGCCAGTCGGCGCACTGCGTCCTCATGTGGGGACCCCCACAATGGCTGCACTTCTCCAAGGTCTCTTTGCAGAAGCGTCTGCCGTGGCCGTACCCAAGGCAGAGCGAGCATTGCACCAGTGGTGACTGGTCTGCCACTCTCACTCTTTGGAGATCAATGTGTACGGCCCCGGCATCAACCATTCGTTGCCAAAGTTTTGGGGATACCCGCATTACGACGTGGCTCGTGTGGGGGTTTCTCGTCCGCTTTTTGTATGCGATTTCAACTCTTGTGTTTTTCGCGTCTAATGGTCCAAAAATGTTTTTGTTCTGATTTTTCAGTGCGGTGAGGATATCTTCGTCGTTGTTGTACTGCAAAACATCTTTGAGGATCACCAGTGGGTCTTTGTTTTTTATTTCCTCCACCTTTAGGTTTTCTCCGGACAGCCTGATTCTTTCTGTTAACTTCTTTCTTTCTTCTACGGTCCGGCATCCTACTATGACTTTCCTGTCTTTAGCCTTCCGGATCTTTTCAATTTCCACCCATCCTTCCTTTGCTTTGACCGCTTTCCTTATCCTGTTCATGACCTCTTCCCCTGTTTCCGTTTCATCATCGGCGGTGATCACTACCGAGTGCAGTGCGGTCTGCTCTAGGGGTTGCTTCCTAGGAGTCGCGGCTGCCACACTCGCATAGGAATGTTGCTGTAAGGACTCTTTTAGGGTTTCCATCCTTTCGGTGTTTTCCCTTAAAAGTGACATGTGTTCTTCCATTTTCCTTATGAGTTCTCTGTCTCCCTTTTCCCCTTCACTTTCTGTGTCTATTTCTTTGGCTGGTTCCGGTTTCTTGCTTTCCTGTCGCTTCACCGACTCAGTTTCCTTCACTAGTTGGTGAAGTCTGTCAATGGCTAGTAAGACCGCCTCTTTGTATTCGGTCTTTAGGTTTTTGGCTTTCCCCAGATTCAGCTTAGCCTTTGCAACGCAGGCTTTTGCTTCCGTTTGCCTGTCAGCGTATTTGGTTCTTTCCTGCCTTGGTGGGCTCCCAGTTGCTTCCACCGACGCTGCACGAACTGTTGTCCTGCTCTCTTGTGTGAGAACAGCTCTCGGCTTCGGCTTCTGGGAGTCCATTAATGTTGTCTTCTTTGGGGAAGTCTTGGTCGTTAATATTACTGTCGAGTCAAGTCTGCCAGACTCCCGGTCTCCTCCTTTTGATGGACTCTCAATCGCTTCCACCGATGGTGAGCGAGCTGCTGGTTTGCTCTCCTGTGGAGGGTAGGTTTTCACCTTCGGTTTCTGGGGGCCCATCGATGTTGGTTTCATTGGGGAGGTCTTTGTAGGTTTTGTCATCACCGCAGAGTCAAGCTTTCCAGACTCCCAGTCTCCTATACTCCTTCTCACTTTCGATAGCTGGCTTGACTGGCCGTCCTTTTGTGCTGGTTGGTTTCCAGCCATTGTATTTGGGGAATCGTCCTTGCTGTTGTTACCGATCTTTGCAGGTGTTCTGAACATATTTGGAGGGTAGCTCGCGGGTTGCGTCACAATAGGTTAAAATAGTTTTAAAATATTTAAAATAATATTTTAATTTTAAAATATAAGTTTGTAAAAGTTGTAAAGTAAAAAAATTTTTAAAAGTTTTAGATGTTAATTACTACTTTGAGTGTGAATATAGGGAGTACGCACTGCGTACAAGTCAGGTAGAGTACAGATGTAAAAATAAAAATAAAATAAAAATAAAAGTTTGAAGACTCTATGTAGAGCCCAAATACGTCGGAGAGCCGTGCTCTGTCAATTTTTCTCTTAAAATTAAGGGACACTAAACTATTCACAAAAGTAGATTAGTCTAATCCTAAACACAAAATACACACAGTTTAACAATAAAACAATAATAATAAAAGTGACAATTTCTAAATTATTTTAGACTTATTTTAGACTTTATTTAGAGTCCGCTCTTACAATTAAAGCTCTCTGGCACTTTACACACCGCTCTTGAAAACAAAAAGTTTTTTCCAAATCCAAAAGTTTTAAAAAGTAAAATTTTGAAAAAGATTTTTGAAATTTTAAAATTTTAGAACTAGGGAGCGCTAACCGATTTTGTGTATTAGACCGTAGGTCTAATACACAAACTTTCCTCAAAAATGGGCTAAGACGCCCCGTTTCCAAACTACAGTGATTACAAACTTATGCCTTTTTTATTTGCGGTTTGTATTATGAGTTGAATCAAGTGTAGTTTGGAAACCGTGCACACAACAAATTTTAATTCTATGTAGAAATGAGAACGTCGCACGTACCTTGTACAACTAACAATTTGGGGTTGGTCGTCACTGAAAATTTTTGGGAACTAACACTGAACGTTATTTGACGGACCGCAAAAAAGACAAGAATGTATATATTTAAATAACTATTGTGGCTAGAAGGTTCCCAAAAACGGCGTTAAGTTAAGGAAGCGATAGGCGCTCCGTATCCAAAATAAAAAAAATTTTTAATTCCTAATATTTTGAAAAACCAAGATACGTTTTTTATTTGCGGTTTGTATTATCTATTGAATCAGATGTAACTTGGAAACGGTGCATGCGAAAAATCTGATTCTTTGTAGAAGTGAAAACGTCGCATGTACCTTTCACAACTAACAATTTGGGGGTTGGTCGTCACTGAAAATTTTGAAAAATTATGATGGAAGTTATTTGACGGACCGCAAAAAAGAGAAAATTACGTGCACTCAACTCACTATTCTAGCTAAATTGTTTCCAAAAACGGTGTCGAGGTCTCCTCTTCGTTCCGCACCCGGCAGCGTTTACAGCTTTTGGAAATTCGGAAAATTTCCGATTTTCCGAACACGTGCTCGTTCAGGGTTTTTCTTTATTTCTCCTTGGGGCGTGGGCCGAAAAATCGGAAACCTCGCCTGGATGTGGAGTGGTTCAGGGTCCTCCCAGATCAGCAATAAAATCCAGGGGTCGTCGCTGAAGATCGCGCGCCGCACGCAGAAAACTGTTCGGAGGTCGGAAAAAACAACCTTAAAACGCGTGTTTATGTTGTTTTCCGATGGTTTCTCACTCACAGAACACTCAATTTTCAATCTTTTTTGAAAATTTTTTCACTGTTATGCTTATTGGCACTAAGCGCACTTTTTGTGAATTTTTCACAGTTTCACTCGCGTTTTTGCTTATTTTCAGATTTTTGAAGTGCGGAGCGACTCAGATTCGTGGCGTCTGGGTGCGTGGTTGCGGCGCGACTGGTTAGGTTAGGTTAGGTTAGGTTAGGTTAGGTTAGGTTAGGTTAGGTTAGGTTAGGTTAGGTTAGGTTAGGTTAGGTTAGGTTAGGTTAGGTTAGGTTAGGTTAGGTTAGGTTAGGTTAGGTTAGGTTAGGTTAGGTTAGGTTAGGTTAGGTTAGGTTAGGTTAGGTTAGGTTAGGTTAGGTTAGGTTAGGTTAGGTTAGGTTAGGTTAGGTTAGGTTAGGTTAGGTTAGGTTAGGTTAGGTTAGGTTAGGTTAGGTTAGGTTAGGTTAGGTTAGGTTAGGTTAGGTTAGGTTAGGTTAGGTTAGGTTAGGTTAGGTTAGGTTAGGTTAGGTTAGGTTAGGTTAGGTTAGGTTAGGTTAGGTTAGGTTAGGTTAGGTTAGGTTAGGTTAGGTTAGGTTAGGTTAGGTTAGGTTAGGTTAGGTTAGGTTAGGTTAGGTTAGGTTAGGTTAGGTTAGGTTAGGTTAGGTTAGGTTAGGTTAGGTTAGGTTAGGTTAGGTTAGGTTAGGTTAGGTTAGGTTAGGTTAGGTTAGGTTAGGTTAGGTTAGGTTAGGTTAGGTTAGGTTAGGTTAGGTTAGGTTAGGTTAGGTTAGGTTAGGTTAGGTTAGGTTAGGTTAGGTTAGGTTAGGTTAGGTTAGGTTAGGTTAGGTTAGGTTAGGTTAGGTTAGGTTAGGTTAGGTTAGGTTAGGTTAGGTTAGGTTAGGTTAGGTTAGGTTAGGTTAGGTTAGGTTAGGTTAGGTTAGGTTAGGTTAGGTTAGGTTAGGTTAGGTTAGGTTAGGTTAGGTTAGGTTAGGTTAGGTTAGGTTAGGTTAGGTTAGGTTAGGTTAGGTTAGGTTAGGTTAGGTTAGGTTAGGTTAGGTTAGGTTAGGTTAGGTTAGGTTAGGTTAGGTTAGGTTAGGTTAGGTTAGGTTAGGTTAGGTTAGGTTAGGTTAGGTTAGGTTAGGTTAGGTTAGGTTAGGTTAGGTTAGGTTAGGTTAGGTTAGGTTAGGTTAGGTTAGGTTAGGTTAGGTTAGGTTAGGTTAGGTTAGGTTAGGTTAGGTTAGGTTAGGTTAGGTTAGGTTAGGTTAGGTTAGGTTAGGTTAGGTTAGGTTAGGTTAGGTTAGGTTAGGTTAGGTTAGGTTAGGTTAGGTTAGGTTAGGTTAGGTTAGGTTAGGTTAGGTTAGGTTAGGTTAGGTTAGGTTAGGTTAGGTTAGGTTAGGTTAGGTTAGGTTAGGTTAGGTTAGGTTAGGTTAGGTTAGGTTAGGTTAGGTTAGGTTAGGTTAGGTTAGGTTAGGTTAGGTTAGGTTAGGTTAGGTTAGGTTAGGTTAGGTTAGGTTAGGTTAGGTTAGGTTAGGTTAGGTTAGGTTAGGTTAGGTTAGGTTAGGTTAGGTTAGGTTAGGTTAGGTTAGGTTAGGTTAGGTTAGGTTAGGTTAGGTTAGGTTAGGTTAGGTTAGGTTAGGTTAGGTTAGGTTAGGTTAGGTTAGGTTAGGTTAGGTTAGGTTAGGTTAGGTTAGGTTAGGTTAGGTTAGGTTAGGTTAGGTTAGGTTAGGTTAGGTTAGGTTAGGTTAGGTTAGGTTAGGTTAGGTTAGGTTAGGTTAGGTTAGGTTAGGTTAGGTTAGGTTAGGTTAGGTTAGGTTAGGTTAGGTTAGGTTAGGTTAGGTTAGGTTAGGTTAGGTTAGGTTAGGTTAGGTTAGGTTAGGTTAGGTTAGGTTAGGTTAGGTTAGGTTAGGTTAGGTTAGGTTAGGTTAGGTTAGGTTAGGTTAGGTTAGGTTAGGTTAGGTTAGGTTAGGTTAGGTTAGGTTAGGTTAGGTTAGGTTAGGTTAGGTTAGGTTAGGTTAGGTTAGGTTAGGTTAGGTTAGGTTAGGTTAGGTTAGGTTAGGTTAGGTTAGGTTAGGTTAGGTTAGGTTAGGTTAGGTTAGGTTAGGTTAGGTTAGGTTAGGTTAGGTTAGGTTAGGTTAGGTTAGGTTAGGTTAGGTTAGGTTAGGTTAGGTTAGGTTAGGTTAGGTTAGGTTAGGTTAGGTTAGGTTAGGTTAGGTTAGGTTAGGTTAGGTTAGGTTAGGTTAGGTTAGGTTAGGTTAGGTTAGGTTAGGTTAGGTTAGGTTAGGTTAGGTTAGGTTAGGTTAGGTTAGGTTAGGTTAGGTTAGGTTAGGTTAGGTTAGGTTAGGTTAGGTTAGGTTAGGTTAGGTTAGGTTAGGTTAGGTTAGGTTAGGTTAGGTTAGGTTAGGTTAGGTTAGGTTAGGTTAGGTTAGGTTAGGTTAGGTTAGGTTAGGTTAGGTTAGGTTAGGTTAGGTTAGGTTAGGTTAGGTTAGGTTAGGTTAGGTTAGGTTAGGTTAGGTTAGGTTAGGTTAGGTTAGGTTAGGTTAGGTTAGGTTAGGTTAGGTTAGGTTAGGTTAGGTTAGGTTAGGTTAGGTTAGGTTAGGTTAGGTTAGGTTAGGTTAGGTTAGGTTAGGTTAGGTTAGGTTAGGTTAGGTTAGGTTAGGTTAGGTTAGGTTAGGTTAGGTTAGGTTAGGTTAGGTTAGGTTAGGTTAGGTTAGGTTAGGTTAGGTTAGGTTAGGTTAGGTTAGGTTAGGTTAGGTTAGGTTAGGTTAGGTTAGGTTAGGTTAGGTTAGGTTAGGTTAGGTTAGGTTAGGTTAGGTTAGGTTAGGTTAGGTTAGGTTAGGTTAGGTTAGGTTAGGTTAGGTTAGGTTAGGTTAGGTTAGGTTAGGTTAGGTTAGGTTAGGTTAGGTTAGGTTAGGTTAGGTTAGGTTAGGTTAGGTTAGGTTAGGTTAGGTTAGGTTAGGTTAGGTTAGGTTAGGTTAGGTTAGGTTAGGTTAGGTTAGGTTAGGTTAGGTTAGGTTAGGTTAGGTTAGGTTAGGTTAGGTTAGGTTAGGTTAGGTTAGGTTAGGTTAGGTTAGGTTAGGTTAGGTTAGGTTAGGTTAGGTTAGGTTAGGTTAGGTTAGGTTAGGTTAGGTTAGGTTAGGTTAGGTTAGGTTAGGTTAGGTTAGGTTAGGTTAGGTTAGGTTAGGTTAGGTTAGGTTAGGTTAGGTTAGGTTAGGTTAGGTTAGGTTAGGTTAGGTTAGGTTAGGTTAGGTTAGGTTAGGTTAGGTTAGGTTAGGTTAGGTTAGGTTAGGTTAGGTTAGGTTAGGTTAGGTTAGGTTAGGTTAGGTTAGGTTAGGTTAGGTTAGGTTAGGTTAGGTTAGGTTAGGTTAGGTTAGGTTAGGTTAGGTTAGGTTAGGTTAGGTTAGGTTAGGTTAGGTTAGGTTAGGTTAGGTTAGGTTAGGTTAGGTTAGGTTAGGTTAGGTTAGGTTAGGTTAGGTTAGGTTAGGTTAGGTTAGGTTAGGTTAGGTTAGGTTAGGTTAGGTTAGGTTAGGTTAGGTTAGGTTAGGTTAGGTTAGGTTAGGTTAGGTTAGGTTAGGTTAGGTTAGGTTAGGTTAGGTTAGGTTAGGTTAGGTTAGGTTAGGTTAGGTTAGGTTAGGTTAGGTTAGGTTAGGTTAGGTTAGGTTAGGTTAGGTTAGGTTAGGTTAGGTTAGGTTAGGTTAGGTTAGGTTAGGTTAGGTTAGGTTAGGTTAGGTTAGGTTAGGTTAGGTTAGGTTAGGTTAGGTTAGGTTAGGTTAGGTTAGGTTAGGTTAGGTTAGGTTAGGTTAGGTTAGGTTAGGTTAGGTTAGGTTAGGTTAGGTTAGGTTAGGTTAGGTTAGGTTAGGTTAGGTTAGGTTAGGTTAGGTTAGGTTAGGTTAGGTTAGGTTAGGTTAGGTTAGGTTAGGTTAGGTTAGGTTAGGTTAGGTTAGGTTAGGTTAGGTTAGGTTAGGTTAGGTTAGGTTAGGTTAGGTTAGGTTAGGTTAGGTTAGGTTAGGTTAGGTTAGGTTAGGTTAGGTTAGGTTAGGTTAGGTTAGGTTAGGTTAGGTTAGGTTAGGTTAGGTTAGGTTAGGTTAGGTTAGGTTAGGTTAGGTTAGGTTAGGTTAGGTTAGGTTAGGTTAGGTTAGGTTAGGTTAGGTTAGGTTAGGTTAGGTTAGGTTAGGTTAGGTTAGGTTAGGTTAGGTTAGGTTAGGTTAGGTTAGGTTAGGTTAGGTTAGGTTAGGTTAGGTTAGGTTAGGTTAGGTTAGGTTAGGTTAGGTTAGGTTAGGTTAGGTTAGGTTAGGTTAGGTTAGGTTAGGTTAGGTTAGGTTAGGTTAGGTTAGGTTAGGTTAGGTTAGGTTAGGTTAGGTTAGGTTAGGTTAGGTTAGGTTAGGTTAGGTTAGGTTAGGTTAGGTTAGGTTAGGTTAGGTTAGGTTAGGTTAGGTTAGGTTAGGTTAGGTTAGGTTAGGTTAGGTTAGGTTAGGTTAGGTTAGGTTAGGTTAGGTTAGGTTAGGTTAGGTTAGGTTAGGTTAGGTTAGGTTAGGTTAGGTTAGGTTAGGTTAGGTTAGGTTAGGTTAGGTTAGGTTAGGTTAGGTTAGGTTAGGTTAGGTTAGGTTAGGTTAGGTTAGGTTAGGTTAGGTTAGGTTAGGTTAGGTTAGGTTAGGTTAGGTTAGGTTAGGTTAGGTTAGGTTAGGTTAGGTTAGGTTAGGTTAGGTTAGGTTAGGTTAGGTTAGGTTAGGTTAGGTTAGGTTAGGTTAGGTTAGGTTAGGTTAGGTTAGGTTAGGTTAGGTTAGGTTAGGTTAGGTTAGGTTAGGTTAGGTTAGGTTAGGTTAGGTTAGGTTAGGTTAGGTTAGGTTAGGTTAGGTTAGGTTAGGTTAGGTTAGGTTAGGTTAGGTTAGGTTAGGTTAGGTTAGGTTAGGTTAGGTTAGGTTAGGTTAGGTTAGGTTAGGTTAGGTTAGGTTAGGTTAGGTTAGGTTAGGTTAGGTTAGGTTAGGTTAGGTTAGGTTAGGTTAGGTTAGGTTAGGTTAGGTTAGGTTAGGTTAGGTTAGGTTAGGTTAGGTTAGGTTAGGTTAGGTTAGGTTAGGTTAGGTTAGGTTAGGTTAGGTTAGGTTAGGTTAGGTTAGGTTAGGTTAGGTTAGGTTAGGTTAGGTTAGGTTAGGTTAGGTTAGGTTAGGTTAGGTTAGGTTAGGTTAGGTTAGGTTAGGTTAGGTTAGGTTAGGTTAGGTTAGGTTAGGTTAGGTTAGGTTAGGTTAGGTTAGGTTAGGTTAGGTTAGGTTAGGTTAGGTTAGGTTAGGTTAGGTTAGGTTAGGTTAGGTTAGGTTAGGTTAGGTTAGGTTAGGTTAGGTTAGGTTAGGTTAGGTTAGGTTAGGTTAGGTTAGGTTAGGTTAGGTTAGGTTAGGTTAGGTTAGGTTAGGTTAGGTTAGGTTAGGTTAGGTTAGGTTAGGTTAGGTTAGGTTAGGTTAGGTTAGGTTAGGTTAGGTTAGGTTAGGTTAGGTTAGGTTAGGTTAGGTTAGGTTAGGTTAGGTTAGGTTAGGTTAGGTTAGGTTAGGTTAGGTTAGGTTAGGTTAGGTTAGGTTAGGTTAGGTTAGGTTAGGTTAGGTTAGGTTAGGTTAGGTTAGGTTAGGTTAGGTTAGGTTAGGTTAGGTTAGGTTAGGTTAGGTTAGGTTAGGTTAGGTTAGGTTAGGTTAGGTTAGGTTAGGTTAGGTTAGGTTAGGTTAGGTTAGGTTAGGTTAGGTTAGGTTAGGTTAGGTTAGGTTAGGTTAGGTTAGGTTAGGTTAGGTTAGGTTAGGTTAGGTTAGGTTAGGTTAGGTTAGGTTAGGTTAGGTTAGGTTAGGTTAGGTTAGGTTAGGTTAGGTTAGGTTAGGTTAGGTTAGGTTAGGTTAGGTTAGGTTAGGTTAGGTTAGGTTAGGTTAGGTTAGGTTAGGTTAGGTTAGGTTAGGTTAGGTTAGGTTAGGTTAGGTTAGGTTAGGTTAGGTTAGGTTAGGTTAGGTTAGGTTAGGTTAGGTTAGGTTAGGTTAGGTTAGGTTAGGTTAGGTTAGGTTAGGTTAGGTTAGGTTAGGTTAGGTTAGGTTAGGTTAGGTTAGGTTAGGTTAGGTTAGGTTAGGTTAGGTTAGGTTAGGTTAGGTTAGGTTAGGTTAGGTTAGGTTAGGTTAGGTTAGGTTAGGTTAGGTTAGGTTAGGTTAGGTTAGGTTAGGTTAGGTTAGGTTAGGTTAGGTTAGGTTAGGTTAGGTTAGGTTAGGTTAGGTTAGGTTAGGTTAGGTTAGGTTAGGTTAGGTTAGGTTAGGTTAGGTTAGGTTAGGTTAGGTTAGGTTAGGTTAGGTTAGGTTAGGTTAGGTTAGGTTAGGTTAGGTTAGGTTAGGTTAGGTTAGGTTAGGTTAGGTTAGGTTAGGTTAGGTTAGGTTAGGTTAGGTTAGGTTAGGTTAGGTTAGGTTAGGTTAGGTTAGGTTAGGTTAGGTTAGGTTAGGTTAGGTTAGGTTAGGTTAGGTTAGGTTAGGTTAGGTTAGGTTAGGTTAGGTTAGGTTAGGTTAGGTTAGGTTAGGTTAGGTTAGGTTAGGTTAGGTTAGGTTAGGTTAGGTTAGGTTAGGTTAGGTTAGGTTAGGTTAGGTTAGGTTAGGTTAGGTTAGGTTAGGTTAGGTTAGGTTAGGTTAGGTTAGGTTAGGTTAGGTTAGGTTAGGTTAGGTTAGGTTAGGTTAGGTTAGGTTAGGTTAGGTTAGGTTAGGTTAGGTTAGGTTAGGTTAGGTTAGGTTAGGTTAGGTTAGGTTAGGTTAGGTTAGGTTAGGTTAGGTTAGGTTAGGTTAGGTTAGGTTAGGTTAGGTTAGGTTAGGTTAGGTTAGGTTAGGTTAGGTTAGGTTAGGTTAGGTTAGGTTAGGTTAGGTTAGGTTAGGTTAGGTTAGGTTAGGTTAGGTTAGGTTAGGTTAGGTTAGGTTAGGTTAGGTTAGGTTAGGTTAGGTTAGGTTAGGTTAGGTTAGGTTAGGTTAGGTTAGGTTAGGTTAGGTTAGGTTAGGTTAGGTTAGGTTAGGTTAGGTTAGGTTAGGTTAGGTTAGGTTAGGTTAGGTTAGGTTAGGTTAGGTTAGGTTAGGTTAGGTTAGGTTAGGTTAGGTTAGGTTAGGTTAGGTTAGGTTAGGTTAGGTTAGGTTAGGTTAGGTTAGGTTAGGTTAGGTTAGGTTAGGTTAGGTTAGGTTAGGTTAGGTTAGGTTAGGTTAGGTTAGGTTAGGTTAGGTTAGGTTAGGTTAGGTTAGGTTAGGTTAGGTTAGGTTAGGTTAGGTTAGGTTAGGTTAGGTTAGGTTAGGTTAGGTTAGGTTAGGTTAGGTTAGGTTAGGTTAGGTTAGGTTAGGTTAGGTTAGGTTAGGTTAGGTTAGGTTAGGTTAGGTTAGGTTAGGTTAGGTTAGGTTAGGTTAGGTTAGGTTAGGTTAGGTTAGGTTAGGTTAGGTTAGGTTAGGTTAGGTTAGGTTAGGTTAGGTTAGGTTAGGTTAGGTTAGGTTAGGTTAGGTTAGGTTAGGTTAGGTTAGGTTAGGTTAGGTTAGGTTAGGTTAGGTTAGGTTAGGTTAGGTTAGGTTAGGTTAGGTTAGGTTAGGTTAGGTTAGGTTAGGTTAGGTTAGGTTAGGTTAGGTTAGGTTAGGTTAGGTTAGGTTAGGTTAGGTTAGGTTAGGTTAGGTTAGGTTAGGTTAGGTTAGGTTAGGTTAGGTTAGGTTAGGTTAGGTTAGGTTAGGTTAGGTTAGGTTAGGTTAGGTTAGGTTAGGTTAGGTTAGGTTAGGTTAGGTTAGGTTAGGTTAGGTTAGGTTAGGTTAGGTTAGGTTAGGTTAGGTTAGGTTAGGTTAGGTTAGGTTAGGTTAGGTTAGGTTAGGTTAGGTTAGGTTAGGTTAGGTTAGGTTAGGTTAGGTTAGGTTAGGTTAGGTTAGGTTAGGTTAGGTTAGGTTAGGTTAGGTTAGGTTAGGTTAGGTTAGGTTAGGTTAGGTTAGGTTAGGTTAGGTTAGGTTAGGTTAGGTTAGGTTAGGTTAGGTTAGGTTAGGTTAGGTTAGGTTAGGTTAGGTTAGGTTAGGTTAGGTTAGGTTAGGTTAGGTTAGGTTAGGTTAGGTTAGGTTAGGTTAGGTTAGGTTAGGTTAGGTTAGGTTAGGTTAGGTTAGGTTAGGTTAGGTTAGGTTAGGTTAGGTTAGGTTAGGTTAGGTTAGGTTAGGTTAGGTTAGGTTAGGTTAGGTTAGGTTAGGTTAGGTTAGGTTAGGTTAGGTTAGGTTAGGTTAGGTTAGGTTAGGTTAGGTTAGGTTAGGTTAGGTTAGGTTAGGTTAGGTTAGGTTAGGTTAGGTTAGGTTAGGTTAGGTTAGGTTAGGTTAGGTTAGGTTAGGTTAGGTTAGGTTAGGTTAGGTTAGGTTAGGTTAGGTTAGGTTAGGTTAGGTTAGGTTAGGTTAGGTTAGGTTAGGTTAGGTTAGGTTAGGTTAGGTTAGGTTAGGTTAGGTTAGGTTAGGTTAGGTTAGGTTAGGTTAGGTTAGGTTAGGTTAGGTTAGGTTAGGTTAGGTTAGGTTAGGTTAGGTTAGGTTAGGTTAGGTTAGGTTAGGTTAGGTTAGGTTAGGTTAGGTTAGGTTAGGTTAGGTTAGGTTAGGTTAGGTTAGGTTAGGTTAGGTTAGGTTAGGTTAGGTTAGGTTAGGTTAGGTTAGGTTAGGTTAGGTTAGGTTAGGTTAGGTTAGGTTAGGTTAGGTTAGGTTAGGTTAGGTTAGGTTAGGTTAGGTTAGGTTAGGTTAGGTTAGGTTAGGTTAGGTTAGGTTAGGTTAGGTTAGGTTAGGTTAGGTTAGGTTAGGTTAGGTTAGGTTAGGTTAGGTTAGGTTAGGTTAGGTTAGGTTAGGTTAGGTTAGGTTAGGTTAGGTTAGGTTAGGTTAGGTTAGGTTAGGTTAGGTTAGGTTAGGTTAGGTTAGGTTAGGTTAGGTTAGGTTAGGTTAGGTTAGGTTAGGTTAGGTTAGGTTAGGTTAGGTTAGGTTAGGTTAGGTTAGGTTAGGTTAGGTTAGGTTAGGTTAGGTTAGGTTAGGTTAGGTTAGGTTAGGTTAGGTTAGGTTAGGTTAGGTTAGGTTAGGTTAGGTTAGGTTAGGTTAGGTTAGGTTAGGTTAGGTTAGGTTAGGTTAGGTTAGGTTAGGTTAGGTTAGGTTAGGTTAGGTTAGGTTAGGTTAGGTTAGGTTAGGTTAGGTTAGGTTAGGTTAGGTTAGGTTAGGTTAGGTTAGGTTAGGTTAGGTTAGGTTAGGTTAGGTTAGGTTAGGTTAGGTTAGGTTAGGTTAGGTTAGGTTAGGTTAGGTTAGGTTAGGTTAGGTTAGGTTAGGTTAGGTTAGGTTAGGTTAGGTTAGGTTAGGTTAGGTTAGGTTAGGTTAGGTTAGGTTAGGTTAGGTTAGGTTAGGTTAGGTTAGGTTAGGTTAGGTTAGGTTAGGTTAGGTTAGGTTAGGTTAGGTTAGGTTAGGTTAGGTTAGGTTAGGTTAGGTTAGGTTAGGTTAGGTTAGGTTAGGTTAGGTTAGGTTAGGTTAGGTTAGGTTAGGTTAGGTTAGGTTAGGTTAGGTTAGGTTAGGTTAGGTTAGGTTAGGTTAGGTTAGGTTAGGTTAGGTTAGGTTAGGTTAGGTTAGGTTAGGTTAGGTTAGGTTAGGTTAGGTTAGGTTAGGTTAGGTTAGGTTAGGTTAGGTTAGGTTAGGTTAGGTTAGGTTAGGTTAGGTTAGGTTAGGTTAGGTTAGGTTAGGTTAGGTTAGGTTAGGTTAGGTTAGGTTAGGTTAGGTTAGGTTAGGTTAGGTTAGGTTAGGTTAGGTTAGGTTAGGTTAGGTTAGGTTAGGTTAGGTTAGGTTAGGTTAGGTTAGGTTAGGTTAGGTTAGGTTAGGTTAGGTTAGGTTAGGTTAGGTTAGGTTAGGTTAGGTTAGGTTAGGTTAGGTTAGGTTAGGTTAGGTTAGGTTAGGTTAGGTTAGGTTAGGTTAGGTTAGGTTAGGTTAGGTTAGGTTAGGTTAGGTTAGGTTAGGTTAGGTTAGGTTAGGTTAGGTTAGGTTAGGTTAGGTTAGGTTAGGTTAGGTTAGGTTAGGTTAGGTTAGGTTAGGTTAGGTTAGGTTAGGTTAGGTTAGGTTAGGTTAGGTTAGGTTAGGTTAGGTTAGGTTAGGTTAGGTTAGGTTAGGTTAGGTTAGGTTAGGTTAGGTTAGGTTAGGTTAGGTTAGGTTAGGTTAGGTTAGGTTAGGTTAGGTTAGGTTAGGTTAGGTTAGGTTAGGTTAGGTTAGGTTAGGTTAGGTTAGGTTAGGTTAGGTTAGGTTAGGTTAGGTTAGGTTAGGTTAGGTTAGGTTAGGTTAGGTTAGGTTAGGTTAGGTTAGGTTAGGTTAGGTTAGGTTAGGTTAGGTTAGGTTAGGTTAGGTTAGGTTAGGTTAGGTTAGGTTAGGTTAGGTTAGGTTAGGTTAGGTTAGGTTAGGTTAGGTTAGGTTAGGTTAGGTTAGGTTAGGTTAGGTTAGGTTAGGTTAGGTTAGGTTAGGTTAGGTTAGGTTAGGTTAGGTTAGGTTAGGTTAGGTTAGGTTAGGTTAGGTTAGGTTAGGTTAGGTTAGGTTAGGTTAGGTTAGGTTAGGTTAGGTTAGGTTAGGTTAGGTTAGGTTAGGTTAGGTTAGGTTAGGTTAGGTTAGGTTAGGTTAGGTTAGGTTAGGTTAGGTTAGGTTAGGTTAGGTTAGGTTAGGTTAGGTTAGGTTAGGTTAGGTTAGGTTAGGTTAGGTTAGGTTAGGTTAGGTTAGGTTAGGTTAGGTTAGGTTAGGTTAGGTTAGGTTAGGTTAGGTTAGGTTAGGTTAGGTTAGGTTAGGTTAGGTTAGGTTAGGTTAGGTTAGGTTAGGTTAGGTTAGGTTAGGTTAGGTTAGGTTAGGTTAGGTTAGGTTAGGTTAGGTTAGGTTAGGTTAGGTTAGGTTAGGTTAGGTTAGGTTAGGTTAGGTTAGGTTAGGTTAGGTTAGGTTAGGTTAGGTTAGGTTAGGTTAGGTTAGGTTAGGTTAGGTTAGGTTAGGTTAGGTTAGGTTAGGTTAGGTTAGGTTAGGTTAGGTTAGGTTAGGTTAGGTTAGGTTAGGTTAGGTTAGGTTAGGTTAGGTTAGGTTAGGTTAGGTTAGGTTAGGTTAGGTTAGGTTAGGTTAGGTTAGGTTAGGTTAGGTTAGGTTAGGTTAGGTTAGGTTAGGTTAGGTTAGGTTAGGTTAGGTTAGGTTAGGTTAGGTTAGGTTAGGTTAGGTTAGGTTAGGTTAGGTTAGGTTAGGTTAGGTTAGGTTAGGTTAGGTTAGGTTAGGTTAGGTTAGGTTAGGTTAGGTTAGGTTAGGTTAGGTTAGGTTAGGTTAGGTTAGGTTAGGTTAGGTTAGGTTAGGTTAGGTTAGGTTAGGTTAGGTTAGGTTAGGTTAGGTTAGGTTAGGTTAGGTTAGGTTAGGTTAGGTTAGGTTAGGTTAGGTTAGGTTAGGTTAGGTTAGGTTAGGTTAGGTTAGGTTAGGTTAGGTTAGGTTAGGTTAGGTTAGGTTAGGTTAGGTTAGGTTAGGTTAGGTTAGGTTAGGTTAGGTTAGGTTAGGTTAGGTTAGGTTAGGTTAGGTTAGGTTAGGTTAGGTTAGGTTAGGTTAGGTTAGGTTAGGTTAGGTTAGGTTAGGTTAGGTTAGGTTAGGTTAGGTTAGGTTAGGTTAGGTTAGGTTAGGTTAGGTTAGGTTAGGTTAGGTTAGGTTAGGTTAGGTTAGGTTAGGTTAGGTTAGGTTAGGTTAGGTTAGGTTAGGTTAGGTTAGGTTAGGTTAGGTTAGGTTAGGTTAGGTTAGGTTAGGTTAGGTTAGGTTAGGTTAGGTTAGGTTAGGTTAGGTTAGGTTAGGTTAGGTTAGGTTAGGTTAGGTTAGGTTAGGTTAGGTTAGGTTAGGTTAGGTTAGGTTAGGTTAGGTTAGGTTAGGTTAGGTTAGGTTAGGTTAGGTTAGGTTAGGTTAGGTTAGGTTAGGTTAGGTTAGGTTAGGTTAGGTTAGGTTAGGTTAGGTTAGGTTAGGTTAGGTTAGGTTAGGTTAGGTTAGGTTAGGTTAGGTTAGGTTAGGTTAGGTTAGGTTAGGTTAGGTTAGGTTAGGTTAGGTTAGGTTAGGTTAGGTTAGGTTAGGTTAGGTTAGGTTAGGTTAGGTTAGGTTAGGTTAGGTTAGGTTAGGTTAGGTTAGGTTAGGTTAGGTTAGGTTAGGTTAGGTTAGGTTAGGTTAGGTTAGGTTAGGTTAGGTTAGGTTAGGTTAGGTTAGGTTAGGTTAGGTTAGGTTAGGTTAGGTTAGGTTAGGTTAGGTTAGGTTAGGTTAGGTTAGGTTAGGTTAGGTTAGGTTAGGTTAGGTTAGGTTAGGTTAGGTTAGGTTAGGTTAGGTTAGGTTAGGTTAGGTTAGGTTAGGTTAGGTTAGGTTAGGTTAGGTTAGGTTAGGTTAGGTTAGGTTAGGTTAGGTTAGGTTAGGTTAGGTTAGGTTAGGTTAGGTTAGGTTAGGTTAGGTTAGGTTAGGTTAGGTTAGGTTAGGTTAGGTTAGGTTAGGTTAGGTTAGGTTAGGTTAGGTTAGGTTAGGTTAGGTTAGGTTAGGTTAGGTTAGGTTAGGTTAGGTTAGGTTAGGTTAGGTTAGGTTAGGTTAGGTTAGGTTAGGTTAGGTTAGG
Source organism: Petrophora chlorosata (assembly GCA_951640565.1). Classification (NCBI taxonomy): domain Eukaryota; kingdom Metazoa; phylum Arthropoda; class Insecta; order Lepidoptera; family Geometridae; genus Petrophora; species Petrophora chlorosata. The sequence continues at coordinate 3,042 of OX621216.1, read as the reverse complement.
TTAGGTTAGGTTAGGTTAGGTTAGGTTAGGTTAGGTTAGGTTAGGTTAGGTTAGGTTAGGTTAGGTTAGGTTAGGTTAGGTTAGGTTAGGTTAGGTTAGGTTAGGTTAGGTTAGGTTAGGTTAGGTTAGGTTAGGTTAGGTTAGGTTAGGTTAGGTTAGGTTAGGTTAGGTTAGGTTAGGTTAGGTTAGGTTAGGTTAGGTTAGGTTAGGTTAGGTTAGGTTAGGTTAGGTTAGGTTAGGTTAGGTTAGGTTAGGTTAGGTTAGGTTAGGTTAGGTTAGGTTAGGTTAGGTTAGGTTAGGTTAGGTTAGGTTAGGTTAGGTTAGGTTAGGTTAGGTTAGGTTAGGTTAGGTTAGGTTAGGTTAGGTTAGGTTAGGTTAGGTTAGGTTAGGTTAGGTTAGGTTAGGTTAGGTTAGGTTAGGTTAGGTTAGGTTAGGTTAGGTTAGGTTAGGTTAGGTTAGGTTAGGTTAGGTTAGGTTAGGTTAGGTTAGGTTAGGTTAGGTTAGGTTAGGTTAGGTTAGGTTAGGTTAGGTTAGGTTAGGTTAGGTTAGGTTAGGTTAGGTTAGGTTAGGTTAGGTTAGGTTAGGTTAGGTTAGGTTAGGTTAGGTTAGGTTAGGTTAGGTTAGGTTAGGTTAGGTTAGGTTAGGTTAGGTTAGGTTAGGTTAGGTTAGGTTAGGTTAGGTTAGGTTAGGTTAGGTTAGGTTAGGTTAGGTTAGGTTAGGTTAGGTTAGGTTAGGTTAGGTTAGGTTAGGTTAGGTTAGGTTAGGTTAGGTTAGGTTAGGTTAGGTTAGGTTAGGTTAGGTTAGGTTAGGTTAGGTTAGGTTAGGTTAGGTTAGGTTAGGTTAGGTTAGGTTAGGTTAGGTTAGGTTAGGTTAGGTTAGGTTAGGTTAGGTTAGGTTAGGTTAGGTTAGGTTAGGTTAGGTTAGGTTAGGTTAGGTTAGGTTAGGTTAGGTTAGGTTAGGTTAGGTTAGGTTAGGTTAGGTTAGGTTAGGTTAGGTTAGGTTAGGTTAGGTTAGGTTAGGTTAGGTTAGGTTAGGTTAGGTTAGGTTAGGTTAGGTTAGGTTAGGTTAGGTTAGGTTAGGTTAGGTTAGGTTAGGTTAGGTTAGGTTAGGTTAGGTTAGGTTAGGTTAGGTTAGGTTAGGTTAGGTTAGGTTAGGTTAGGTTAGGTTAGGTTAGGTTAGGTTAGGTTAGGTTAGGTTAGGTTAGGTTAGGTTAGGTTAGGTTAGGTTAGGTTAGGTTAGGTTAGGTTAGGTTAGGTTAGGTTAGGTTAGGTTAGGTTAGGTTAGGTTAGGTTAGGTTAGGTTAGGTTAGGTTAGGTTAGGTTAGGTTAGGTTAGGTTAGGTTAGGTTAGGTTAGGTTAGGTTAGGTTAGGTTAGGTTAGGTTAGGTTAGGTTAGGTTAGGTTAGGTTAGGTTAGGTTAGGTTAGGTTAGGTTAGGTTAGGTTAGGTTAGGTTAGGTTAGGTTAGGTTAGGTTAGGTTAGGTTAGGTTAGGTTAGGTTAGGTTAGGTTAGGTTAGGTTAGGTTAGGTTAGGTTAGGTTAGGTTAGGTTAGGTTAGGTTAGGTTAGGTTAGGTTAGGTTAGGTTAGGTTAGGTTAGGTTAGGTTAGGTTAGGTTAGGTTAGGTTAGGTTAGGTTAGGTTAGGTTAGGTTAGGTTAGGTTAGGTTAGGTTAGGTTAGGTTAGGTTAGGTTAGGTTAGGTTAGGTTAGGTTAGGTTAGGTTAGGTTAGGTTAGGTTAGGTTAGGTTAGGTTAGGTTAGGTTAGGTTAGGTTAGGTTAGGTTAGGTTAGGTTAGGTTAGGTTAGGTTAGGTTAGGTTAGGTTAGGTTAGGTTAGGTTAGGTTAGGTTAGGTTAGGTTAGGTTAGGTTAGGTTAGGTTAGGTTAGGTTAGGTTAGGTTAGGTTAGGTTAGGTTAGGTTAGGTTAGGTTAGGTTAGGTTAGGTTAGGTTAGGTTAGGTTAGGTTAGGTTAGGTTAGGTTAGGTTAGGTTAGGTTAGGTTAGGTTAGGTTAGGTTAGGTTAGGTTAGGTTAGGTTAGGTTAGGTTAGGTTAGGTTAGGTTAGGTTAGGTTAGGTTAGGTTAGGTTAGGTTAGGTTAGGTTAGGTTAGGTTAGGTTAGGTTAGGTTAGGTTAGGTTAGGTTAGGTTAGGTTAGGTTAGGTTAGGTTAGGTTAGGTTAGGTTAGGTTAGGTTAGGTTAGGTTAGGTTAGGTTAGGTTAGGTTAGGTTAGGTTAGGTTAGGTTAGGTTAGGTTAGGTTAGGTTAGGTTAGGTTAGGTTAGGTTAGGTTAGGTTAGGTTAGGTTAGGTTAGGTTAGGTTAGGTTAGGTTAGGTTAGGTTAGGTTAGGTTAGGTTAGGTTAGGTTAGGTTAGGTTAGGTTAGGTTAGGTTAGGTTAGGTTAGGTTAGGTTAGGTTAGGTTAGGTTAGGTTAGGTTAGGTTAGGTTAGGTTAGGTTAGGTTAGGTTAGGTTAGGTTAGGTTAGGTTAGGTTAGGTTAGGTTAGGTTAGGTTAGGTTAGGTTAGGTTAGGTTAGGTTAGGTTAGGTTAGGTTAGGTTAGGTTAGGTTAGGTTAGGTTAGGTTAGGTTAGGTTAGGTTAGGTTAGGTTAGGTTAGGTTAGGTTAGGTTAGGTTAGGTTAGGTTAGGTTAGGTTAGGTTAGGTTAGGTTAGGTTAGGTTAGGTTAGGTTAGGTTAGGTTAGGTTAGGTTAGGTTAGGTTAGGTTAGGTTAGGTTAGGTTAGGTTAGGTTAGGTTAGGTTAGGTTAGGTTAGGTTAGGTTAGGTTAGGTTAGGTTAGGTTAGGTTAGGTTAGGTTAGGTTAGGTTAGGTTAGGTTAGGTTAGGTTAGGTTAGGTTAGGTTAGGTTAGGTTAGGTTAGGTTAGGTTAGGTTAGGTTAGGTTAGGTTAGGTTAGGTTAGGTTAGGTTAGGTTAGGTTAGAGGTTAGGTTAGGTTAGGTTAGGTTAGGTTAGGTTAGGTTAGGTTAGGTTAGGTTAGGTTAGGTTAGGTTAGGTTAGGTTAGGTTAGGTTAGGTTAGGTTAGGTTAGGTTAGGTTAGGTTAGG
>OX621214.1:11352171-11390322 GCA_951640565.1 Petrophora chlorosata | reverse complement strand
AAAAATTCATAACAAATCCAAATTTCGGTCTATCGTTTCAGGAATTAGTGTTCTGTGCTCCGGGAGAGCTCCCGCGTCGAGCCCCATCGTTAAAACGCTGAAATTCAGCAAAACTGTTCGCAACTTTTCTTTGCTTACATCGAAAATTCTACATAGGAGGGTGCAGTCGAAAGTAATCTAACGTTTCAAAATCAAAATAGTTATACTTACATAGGCTTGCCGCACCATTTTGGAAGCGCAGCCGCGACCGCTACAGGACCTGAAAAAGAAAGTACACAGATTAATAGTAGTTTCAGCAAAAATTAGCAAATAGCGTATTTTTCAAAATTTTAATACTTCAAAAATTCATAACAAATCCAAATTTCGGTCTATCGTTTCAGGAATTAGTGTTCTGTGCTCCGGGAGAGCTCCCGCGTCGAGCCCCATCGTTAAAACGCTGAAATTCAGCAAAACTGTTCGCAACTTTTCTTTGCTTACATCGAAAATTCTACATAGGAGGGTGCAGTCGAAAGTAATCTAACGTTTCAAAATCAAAATAGTTATACTTACATAGGCTTGCCGCACCATTTTGGAAGCGCAGCCGCGACCGCTACAGGACCTGAAAAAGAAAGTACACAGATTAATAGTAGTTTCAGCAAAAATTAGCAAATAGCGTATTTTTCAAAATTTTAATACTTCAAAAATTCATAACAAATCCAAATTTCGGTCTATCGTTTCAGGAATTAGTGTTCTGTGCTCCGGGAGAGCTCCCGCGTCGAGCCCCATCGTTAAAACGCTGAAATTCAGCAAAACTGTTCGCAACTTTTCTTTGCTTACATCGAAAATTCTACATAGGAGGGTGCAGTCGAAAGTAATCTAACGTTTCAAAATCAAAATAGTTATACTTACATAGGCTTGCCGCACCATTTTGGAAGCGCAGCCGCGACCGCTACAGGACCTGAAAAAGAAAGTACACAGATTAATAGTAGTTTCAGCAAAAATTAGCAAATAGCGTATTTTTCAAAATTTTAATACTTCAAAAATTCATAACAAATCCAAATTTCGGTCTATCGTTTCAGGAATTAGTGTTCTGTGCTCCGGGAGAGCTCCCGCGTCGAGCCCCATCGTTAAAACGCTGAAATTCAGCAAAACTGTTCGCAACTTTTCTTTGCTTACATCGAAAATTCTACATAGGAGGGTGCAGTCGAAAGTAATCTAACGTTTCAAAATCAAAATAGTTATACTTACATAGGCTTGCCGCACCATTTTGGAAGCGCAGCCGCGACCGCTACAGGACCTGAAAAAGAAAGTACACAGATTAATAGTAGTTTCAGCAAAAATTAGCAAATAGCGTATTTTTCAAAATTTTAATACTTCAAAAATTCATAACAAATCCAAATTTCGGTCTATCGTTTCAGGAATTAGTGTTCTGTGCTCCGGGAGAGCTCCCGCGTCGAGCCCCATCGTTAAAACGCTGAAATTCAGCAAAACTGTTCGCAACTTTTCTTTGCTTACATCGAAAATTCTACATAGGAGGGTGCAGTCGAAAGTAATCTAACGTTTCAAAATCAAAATAGTTATACTTACATAGGCTTGCCGCACCATTTTGGAAGCGCAGCCGCGACCGCTACAGGACCTGAAAAAGAAAGTACACAGATTAATAGTAGTTTCAGCAAAAATTAGCAAATAGCGTATTTTTCAAAATTTTAATACTTCAAAAATTCATAACAAATCCAAATTTCGGTCTATCGTTTCAGGAATTAGTGTTCTGTGCTCCGGGAGAGCTCCCGCGTCGAGCCCCATCGTTAAAACGCTGAAATTCAGCAAAACTGTTCGCAACTTTTCTTTGCTTACATCGAAAATTCTACATAGGAGGGTGCAGTCGAAAGTAATCTAACGTTTCAAAATCAAAATAGTTATACTTACATAGGCTTGCCGCACCATTTTGGAAGCGCAGCCGCGACCGCTACAGGACCTGAAAAAGAAAGTACACAGATTAATAGTAGTTTCAGCAAAAATTAGCAAATAGCGTATTTTTCAAAATTTTAATACTTCAAAAATTCATAACAAATCCAAATTTCGGTCTATCGTTTCAGGAATTAGTGTTCTGTGCTCCGGGAGAGCTCCCGCGTCGAGCCCCATCGTTAAAACGCTGAAATTCAGCAAAACTGTTCGCAACTTTTCTTTGCTTACATCGAAAATTCTACATAGGAGGGTGCAGTCGAAAGTAATCTAACGTTTCAAAATCAAAATAGTTATACTTACATAGGCTTGCCGCACCATTTTGGAAGCGCAGCCGCGACCGCTACAGGACCTGAAAAAGAAAGTACACAGATTAATAGTAGTTTCAGCAAAAATTAGCAAATAGCGTATTTTTCAAAATTTTAATACTTCAAAAATTCATAACAAATCCAAATTTCGGTCTATCGTTTCAGGAATTAGTGTTCTGTGCTCCGGGAGAGCTCCCGCGTCGAGCCCCATCGTTAAAACGCTGAAATTCAGCAAAACTGTTCGCAACTTTTCTTTGCTTACATCGAAAATTCTACATAGGAGGGTGCAGTCGAAAGTAATCTAACGTTTCAAAATCAAAATAGTTATACTTACATAGGCTTGCCGCACCATTTTGGAAGCGCAGCCGCGACCGCTACAGGACCTGAAAAAGAAAGTACACAGATTAATAGTAGTTTCAGCAAAAATTAGCAAATAGCGTATTTTTCAAAATTTTAATACTTCAAAAATTCATAACAAATCCAAATTTCGGTCTATCGTTTCAGGAATTAGTGTTCTGTGCTCCGGGAGAGCTCCCGCGTCGAGCCCCATCGTTAAAACGCTGAAATTCAGCAAAACTGTTCGCAACTTTTCTTTGCTTACATCGAAAATTCTACATAGGAGGGTGCAGTCGAAAGTAATCTAACGTTTCAAAATCAAAATAGTTATACTTACATAGGCTTGCCGCACCATTTTGGAAGCGCAGCCGCGACCGCTACAGGACCTGAAAAAGAAAGTACACAGATTAATAGTAGTTTCAGCAAAAATTAGCAAATAGCGTATTTTTCAAAATTTTAATACTTCAAAAATTCATAACAAATCCAAATTTCGGTCTATCGTTTCAGGAATTAGTGTTCTGTGCTCCGGGAGAGCTCCCGCGTCGAGCCCCATCGTTAAAACGCTGAAATTCAGCAAAACTGTTCGCAACTTTTCTTTGCTTACATCGAAAATTCTACATAGGAGGGTGCAGTCGAAAGTAATCTAACGTTTCAAAATCAAAATAGTTATACTTACATAGGCTTGCCGCACCATTTTGGAAGCGCAGCCGCGACCGCTACAGGACCTGAAAAAGAAAGTACACAGATTAATAGTAGTTTCAGCAAAAATTAGCAAATAGCGTATTTTTCAAAATTTTAATACTTCAAAAATTCATAACAAATCCAAATTTCGGTCTATCGTTTCAGGAATTAGTGTTCTGTGCTCCGGGAGAGCTCCCGCGTCGAGCCCCATCGTTAAAACGCTGAAATTCAGCAAAACTGTTCGCAACTTTTCTTTGCTTACATCGAAAATTCTACATAGGAGGGTGCAGTCGAAAGTAATCTAACGTTTCAAAATCAAAATAGTTATACTTACATAGGCTTGCCGCACCATTTTGGAAGCGCAGTCGCGACCGCTACAGGACCTGAAAAAGAAAGTACACAGATTAATAGTAGTTTCAGCAAAAATTAGCAAATAGCGTATTTTTCAAAATTTTAATACTTCAAAAATTCATAACAAATCCAAATTTCGGTCTATCGTTTCAGGAATTAGTGTTCTGTGCTCCGGGAGAGCTCCCGCGTCGAGCCCCATCGTTAAAACGCTGAAATTCAGCAAAACTGTTCGCAACTTTTCTTTGCTTACATCGAAAATTCTACATAGGAGGGTGCAGTCGAAAGTAATCTAACGTTTCAAAATCAAAATAGTTATACTTACATAGGCTTGCCGCACCATTTTGGAAGCGCAGCCGCGACCGCTACAGGACCTGAAAAAGAAAGTACACAGATTAATAGTAGTTTCAGCAAAAATTAGCAAATAGCGTATTTTTCAAAATTTTAATACTTCAAAAATTCATAACAAATCCAAATTTCGGTCTATCGTTTCAGGAATTAGTGTTCTGTGCTCCGGGAGAGCTCCCGCGTCGAGCCCCATCGTTAAAACGCTGAAATTCAGCAAAACTGTTCGCAACTTTTCTTTGCTTACATCGAAAATTCTACATAGGAGGGTGCAGTCGAAAGTAATCTAACGTTTCAAAATCAAAATAGTTATACTTACATAGGCTTGCCGCACCATTTTGGAAGCGCAGCCGCGACCGCTACAGGACCTGAAAAAGAAAGTACACAGATTAATAGTAGTTTCAGCAAAAATTAGCAAATAGCGTATTTTTCAAAATTTTAATACTTCAAAAATTCATAACAAATCCAAATTTCGGTCTATCGTTTCAGGAATTAGTGTTCTGTGCTCCGGGAGAGCTCCCGCGTCGAGCCCCATCGTTAAAACGCTGAAATTCAGCAAAACTGTTCGCAACTTTTCTTTGCTTACATCGAAAATTCTACATAGGAGGGTGCAGTCGAAAGTAATCTAACGTTTCAAAATCAAAATAGTTATACTTACATAGGCTTGCCGCACCATTTTGGAAGCGCAGCCGCGACCGCTACAGGACCTGAAAAAGAAAGTACACAGATTAATAGTAGTTTCAGCAAAAATTAGCAAATAGCGTATTTTTCAAAATTTTAATACTTCAAAAATTCATAACAAATCCAAATTTCGGTCTATCGTTTCAGGAATTAGTGTTCTGTGCTCCGGGAGAGCTCCCGCGTCGAGCCCCATCGTTAAAACGCTGAAATTCAGCAAAACTGTTCGCAACTTTTCTTTGCTTACATCGAAAATTCTACATAGGAGGGTGCAGTCGAAAGTAATCTAACGTTTCAAAATCAAAATAGTTATACTTACATAGGCTTGCCGCACCATTTTGGAAGCGCAGCCGCGACCGCTACAGGACCTGAAAAAGAAAGTACACAGATTAATAGTAGTTTCAGCAAAAATTAGCAAATAGCGTATTTTTCAAAATTTTAATACTTCAAAAATTCATAACAAATCCAAATTTCGGTCTATCGTTTCAGGAATTAGTGTTCTGTGCTCCGGGAGAGCTCCCGCGTCGAGCCCCATCGTTAAAACGCTGAAATTCAGCAAAACTGTTCGCAACTTTTCTTTGCTTACATCGAAAATTCTACATAGGAGGGTGCAGTCGAAAGTAATCTAACGTTTCAAAATCAAAATAGTTATACTTACATAGGCTTGCCGCACCATTTTGGAAGCGCAGCCGCGACCGCTACAGGACCTGAAAAAGAAAGTACACAGATTAATAGTAGTTTCAGCAAAAATTAGCAAATAGCGTATTTTTCAAAATTTTAATACTTCAAAAATTCATAACAAATCCAAATTTCGGTCTATCGTTTCAGGAATTAGTGTTCTGTGCTCCGGGAGAGCTCCCGCGTCGAGCCCCATCGTTAAAACGCTGAAATTCAGCAAAACTGTTCGCAACTTTTCTTTGCTTACATCGAAAATTCTACATAGGAGGGTGCAGTCGAAAGTAATCTAACGTTTCAAAATCAAAATAGTTATACTTACATAGGCTTGCCGCACCATTTTGGAAGCGCAGCCGCGACCGCTACAGGACCTGAAAAAGAAAGTACACAGATTAATAGTAGTTTCAGCAAAAATTAGCAAATAGCGTATTTTTCAAAATTTTAATACTTCAAAAATTCATAACAAATCCAAATTTCGGTCTATCGTTTCAGGAATTAGTGTTCTGTGCTCCGGGAGAGCTCCCGCGTCGAGCCCCATCGTTAAAACGCTGAAATTCAGCAAAACTGTTCGCAACTTTTCTTTGCTTACATCGAAAATTCTACATAGGAGGGTGCAGTCGAAAGTAATCTAACGTTTCAAAATCAAAATAGTTATACTTACATAGGCTTGCCGCACCATTTTGGAAGCGCAGCCGCGACCGCTACAGGACCTGAAAAAGAAAGTACACAGATTAATAGTAGTTTCAGCAAAAATTAGCAAATAGCGTATTTTTCAAAATTTTAATACTTCAAAAATTCATAACAAATCCAAATTTCGGTCTATCGTTTCAGGAATTAGTGTTCTGTGCTCCGGGAGAGCTCCCGCGTCGAGCCCCATCGTTAAAACGCTGAAATTCAGCAAAACTGTTCGCAACTTTTCTTTGCTTACATCGAAAATTCTACATAGGAGGGTGCAGTCGAAAGTAATCTAACGTTTCAAAATCAAAATAGTTATACTTACATAGGCTTGCCGCACCATTTTGGAAGCGCAGCCGCGACCGCTACAGGACCTGAAAAAGAAAGTACACAGATTAATAGTAGTTTCAGCAAAAATTAGCAAATAGCGTATTTTTCAAAATTTTAATACTTCAAAAATTCATAACAAATCCAAATTTCGGTCTATCGTTTCAGGAATTAGTGTTCTGTGCTCCGGGAGAGCTCCCGCGTCGAGCCCCATCGTTAAAACGCTGAAATTCAGCAAAACTGTTCGCAACTTTTCTTTGCTTACATCGAAAATTCTACATAGGAGGGTGCAGTCGAAAGTAATCTAACGTTTCAAAATCAAAATAGTTATACTTACATAGGCTTGCCGCACCATTTTGGAAGCGCAGCCGCGACCGCTACAGGACCTGAAAAAGAAAGTACACAGATTAATAGTAGTTTCAGCAAAAATTAGCAAATAGCGTATTTTTCAAAATTTTAATACTTCAAAAATTCATAACAAATCCAAATTTCGGTCTATCGTTTCAGGAATTAGTGTTCTGTGCTCCGGGAGAGCTCCCGCGTCGAGCCCCATCGTTAAAACGCTGAAATTCAGCAAAACTGTTCGCAACTTTTCTTTGCTTACATCGAAAATTCTACATAGGAGGGTGCAGTCGAAAGTAATCTAACGTTTCAAAATCAAAATAGTTATACTTACATAGGCTTGCCGCACCATTTTGGAAGCGCAGCCGCGACCGCTACAGGACCTGAAAAAGAAAGTACACAGATTAATAGTAGTTTCAGCAAAAATTAGCAAATAGCGTATTTTTCAAAATTTTAATACTTCAAAAATTCATAACAAATCCAAATTTCGGTCTATCGTTTCAGGAATTAGTGTTCTGTGCTCCGGGAGAGCTCCCGCGTCGAGCCCCATCGTTAAAACGCTGAAATTCAGCAAAACTGTTCGCAACTTTTCTTTGCTTACATCGAAAATTCTACATAGGAGGGTGCAGTCGAAAGTAATCTAACGTTTCAAAATCAAAATAGTTATACTTACATAGGCTTGCCGCACCATTTTGGAAGCGCAGCCGCGACCGCTACAGGACCTGAAAAAGAAAGTACACAGATTAATAGTAGTTTCAGCAAAAATTAGCAAATAGCGTATTTTTCAAAATTTTAATACTTCAAAAATTCATAACAAATCCAAATTTCGGTCTATCGTTTCAGGAATTAGTGTTCTGTGCTCCGGGAGAGCTCCCGCGTCGAGCCCCATCGTTAAAACGCTGAAATTCAGCAAAACTGTTCGCAACTTTTCTTTGCTTACATCGAAAATTCTACATAGGAGGGTGCAGTCGAAAGTAATCTAACGTTTCAAAATCAAAATAGTTATACTTACATAGGCTTGCCGCACCATTTTGGAAGCGCAGCCGCGACCGCTACAGGACCTGAAAAAGAAAGTACACAGATTAATAGTAGTTTCAGCAAAAATTAGCAAATAGCGTATTTTTCAAAATTTTAATACTTCAAAAATTCATAACAAATCCAAATTTCGGTCTATCGTTTCAGGAATTAGTGTTCTGTGCTCCGGGAGAGCTCCCGCGTCGAGCCCCATCGTTAAAACGCTGAAATTCAGCAAAACTGTTCGCAACTTTTCTTTGCTTACATCGAAAATTCTACATAGGAGGGTGCAGTCGAAAGTAATCTAACGTTTCAAAATCAAAATAGTTATACTTACATAGGCTTGCCGCACCATTTTGGAAGCGCAGCCGCGACCGCTACAGGACCTGAAAAAGAAAGTACACAGATTAATAGTAGTTTCAGCAAAAATTAGCAAATAGCGTATTTTTCAAAATTTTAATACTTCAAAAATTCATAACAAATCCAAATTTCGGTCTATCGTTTCAGGAATTAGTGTTCTGTGCTCCGGGAGAGCTCCCGCGTCGAGCCCCATCGTTAAAACGCTGAAATTCAGCAAAACTGTTCGCAACTTTTCTTTGCTTACATCGAAAATTCTACATAGGAGGGTGCAGTCGAAAGTAATCTAACGTTTCAAAATCAAAATAGTTATACTTACATAGGCTTGCCGCACCATTTTGGAAGCGCAGCCGCGACCGCTACAGGACCTGAAAAAGAAAGTACACAGATTAATAGTAGTTTCAGCAAAAATTAGCAAATAGCGTATTTTTCAAAATTTTAATACTTCAAAAATTCATAACAAATCCAAATTTCGGTCTATCGTTTCAGGAATTAGTGTTCTGTGCTCCGGGAGAGCTCCCGCGTCGAGCCCCATCGTTAAAACGCTGAAATTCAGCAAAACTGTTCGCAACTTTTCTTTGCTTACATCGAAAATTCTACATAGGAGGGTGCAGTCGAAAGTAATCTAACGTTTCAAAATCAAAATAGTTATACTTACATAGGCTTGCCGCACCATTTTGGAAGCGCAGCCGCGACCGCTACAGGACCTGAAAAAGAAAGTACACAGATTAATAGTAGTTTCAGCAAAAATTAGCAAATAGCGTATTTTTCAAAATTTTAATACTTCAAAAATTCATAACAAATCCAAATTTCGGTCTATCGTTTCAGGAATTAGTGTTCTGTGCTCCGGGAGAGCTCCCGCGTCGAGCCCCATCGTTAAAACGCTGAAATTCAGCAAAACTGTTCGCAACTTTTCTTTGCTTACATCGAAAATTCTACATAGGAGGGTGCAGTCGAAAGTAATCTAACGTTTCAAAATCAAAATAGTTATACTTACATAGGCTTGCCGCACCATTTTGGAAGCGCAGCCGCGACCGCTACAGGACCTGAAAAAGAAAGTACACAGATTAATAGTAGTTTCAGCAAAAATTAGCAAATAGCGTATTTTTCAAAATTTTAATACTTCAAAAATTCATAACAAATCCAAATTTCGGTCTATCGTTTCAGGAATTAGTGTTCTGTGCTCCGGGAGAGCTCCCGCGTCGAGCCCCATCGTTAAAACGCTGAAATTCAGCAAAACTGTTCGCAACTTTTCTTTGCTTACATCGAAAATTCTACATAGGAGGGTGCAGTCGAAAGTAATCTAACGTTTCAAAATCAAAATAGTTATACTTACATAGGCTTGCCGCACCATTTTGGAAGCGCAGCCGCGACCGCTACAGGACCTGAAAAAGAAAGTACACAGATTAATAGTAGTTTCAGCAAAAATTAGCAAATAGCGTATTTTTCAAAATTTTAATACTTCAAAAATTCATAACAAATCCAAATTTCGGTCTATCGTTTCAGGAATTAGTGTTCTGTGCTCCGGGAGAGCTCCCGCGTCGAGCCCCATCGTTAAAACGCTGAAATTCAGCAAAACTGTTCGCAACTTTTCTTTGCTTACATCGAAAATTCTACATAGGAGGGTGCAGTCGAAAGTAATCTAACGTTTCAAAATCAAAATAGTTATACTTACATAGGCTTGCCGCACCATTTTGGAAGCGCAGCCGCGACCGCTACAGGACCTGAAAAAGAAAGTACACAGATTAATAGTAGTTTCAGCAAAAATTAGCAAATAGCGTATTTTTCAAAATTTTAATACTTCAAAAATTCATAACAAATCCAAATTTCGGTCTATCGTTTCAGGAATTAGTGTTCTGTGCTCCGGGAGAGCTCCCGCGTCGAGCCCCATCGTTAAAACGCTGAAATTCAGCAAAACTGTTCGCAACTTTTCTTTGCTTACATCGAAAATTCTACATAGGAGGGTGCAGTCGAAAGTAATCTAACGTTTCAAAATCAAAATAGTTATACTTACATAGGCTTGCCGCACCATTTTGGAAGCGCAGCCGCGACCGCTACAGGACCTGAAAAAGAAAGTACACAGATTAATAGTAGTTTCAGCAAAAATTAGCAAATAGCGTATTTTTCAAAATTTTAATACTTCAAAAATTCATAACAAATCCAAATTTCGGTCTATCGTTTCAGGAATTAGTGTTCTGTGCTCCGGGAGAGCTCCCGCGTCGAGCCCCATCGTTAAAACGCTGAAATTCAGCAAAACTGTTCGCAACTTTTCTTTGCTTACATCGAAAATTCTACATAGGAGGGTGCAGTCGAAAGTAATCTAACGTTTCAAAATCAAAATAGTTATACTTACATAGGCTTGCCGCACCATTTTGGAAGCGCAGCCGCGACCGCTACAGGACCTGAAAAAGAAAGTACACAGATTAATAGTAGTTTCAGCAAAAATTAGCAAATAGCGTATTTTTCAAAATTTTAATACTTCAAAAATTCATAACAAATCCAAATTTCGGTCTATCGTTTCAGGAATTAGTGTTCTGTGCTCCGGGAGAGCTCCCGCGTCGAGCCCCATCGTTAAAACGCTGAAATTCAGCAAAACTGTTCGCAACTTTTCTTTGCTTACATCGAAAATTCTACATAGGAGGGTGCAGTCGAAAGTAATCTAACGTTTCAAAATCAAAATAGTTATACTTACATAGGCTTGCCGCACCATTTTGGAAGCGCAGCCGCGACCGCTACAGGACCTGAAAAAGAAAGTACACAGATTAATAGTAGTTTCAGCAAAAATTAGCAAATAGCGTATTTTTCAAAATTTTAATACTTCAAAAATTCATAACAAATCCAAATTTCGGTCTATCGTTTCAGGAATTAGTGTTCTGTGCTCCGGGAGAGCTCCCGCGTCGAGCCCCATCGTTAAAACGCTGAAATTCAGCAAAACTGTTCGCAACTTTTCTTTGCTTACATCGAAAATTCTACATAGGAGGGTGCAGTCGAAAGTAATCTAACGTTTCAAAATCAAAATAGTTATACTTACATAGGCTTGCCGCACCATTTTGGAAGCGCAGCCGCGACCGCTACAGGACCTGAAAAAGAAAGTACACAGATTAATAGTAGTTTCAGCAAAAATTAGCAAATAGCGTATTTTTCAAAATTTTAATACTTCAAAAATTCATAACAAATCCAAATTTCGGTCTATCGTTTCAGGAATTAGTGTTCTGTGCTCCGGGAGAGCTCCCGCGTCGAGCCCCATCGTTAAAACGCTGAAATTCAGCAAAACTGTTCGCAACTTTTCTTTGCTTACATCGAAAATTCTACATAGGAGGGTGCAGTCGAAAGTAATCTAACGTTTCAAAATCAAAATAGTTATACTTACATAGGCTTGCCGCACCATTTTGGAAGCGCAGCCGCGACCGCTACAGGACCTGAAAAAGAAAGTACACAGATTAATAGTAGTTTCAGCAAAAATTAGCAAATAGCGTATTTTTCAAAATTTTAATACTTCAAAAATTCATAACAAATCCAAATTTCGGTCTATCGTTTCAGGAATTAGTGTTCTGTGCTCCGGGAGAGCTCCCGCGTCGAGCCCCATCGTTAAAACGCTGAAATTCAGCAAAACTGTTCGCAACTTTTCTTTGCTTACATCGAAAATTCTACATAGGAGGGTGCAGTCGAAAGTAATCTAACGTTTCAAAATCAAAATAGTTATACTTACATAGGCTTGCCGCACCATTTTGGAAGCGCAGCCGCGACCGCTACAGGACCTGAAAAAGAAAGTACACAGATTAATAGTAGTTTCAGCAAAAATTAGCAAATAGCGTATTTTTCAAAATTTTAATACTTCAAAAATTCATAACAAATCCAAATTTCGGTCTATCGTTTCAGGAATTAGTGTTCTGTGCTCCGGGAGAGCTCCCGCGTCGAGCCCCATCGTTAAAACGCTGAAATTCAGCAAAACTGTTCGCAACTTTTCTTTGCTTACATCGAAAATTCTACATAGGAGGGTGCAGTCGAAAGTAATCTAACGTTTCAAAATCAAAATAGTTATACTTACATAGGCTTGCCGCACCATTTTGGAAGCGCAGCCGCGACCGCTACAGGACCTGAAAAAGAAAGTACACAGATTAATAGTAGTTTCAGCAAAAATTAGCAAATAGCGTATTTTTCAAAATTTTAATACTTCAAAAATTCATAACAAATCCAAATTTCGGTCTATCGTTTCAGGAATTAGTGTTCTGTGCTCCGGGAGAGCTCCCGCGTCGAGCCCCATCGTTAAAACGCTGAAATTCAGCAAAACTGTTCGCAACTTTTCTTTGCTTACATCGAAAATTCTACATAGGAGGGTGCAGTCGAAAGTAATCTAACGTTTCAAAATCAAAATAGTTATACTTACATAGGCTTGCCGCACCATTTTGGAAGCGCAGCCGCGACCGCTACAGGACCTGAAAAAGAAAGTACACAGATTAATAGTAGTTTCAGCAAAAATTAGCAAATAGCGTATTTTTCAAAATTTTAATACTTCAAAAATTCATAACAAATCCAAATTTCGGTCTATCGTTTCAGGAATTAGTGTTCTGTGCTCCGGGAGAGCTCCCGCGTCGAGCCCCATCGTTAAAACGCTGAAATTCAGCAAAACTGTTCGCAACTTTTCTTTGCTTACATCGAAAATTCTACATAGGAGGGTGCAGTCGAAAGTAATCTAACGTTTCAAAATCAAAATAGTTATACTTACATAGGCTTGCCGCACCATTTTGGAAGCGCAGCCGCGACCGCTACAGGACCTGAAAAAGAAAGTACACAGATTAATAGTAGTTTCAGCAAAAATTAGCAAATAGCGTATTTTTCAAAATTTTAATACTTCAAAAATTCATAACAAATCCAAATTTCGGTCTATCGTTTCAGGAATTAGTGTTCTGTGCTCCGGGAGAGCTCCCGCGTCGAGCCCCATCGTTAAAACGCTGAAATTCAGCAAAACTGTTCGCAACTTTTCTTTGCTTACATCGAAAATTCTACATAGGAGGGTGCAGTCGAAAGTAATCTAACGTTTCAAAATCAAAATAGTTATACTTACATAGGCTTGCCGCACCATTTTGGAAGCGCAGCCGCGACCGCTACAGGACCTGAAAAAGAAAGTACACAGATTAATAGTAGTTTCAGCAAAAATTAGCAAATAGCGTATTTTTCAAAATTTTAATACTTCAAAAATTCATAACAAATCCAAATTTCGGTCTATCGTTTCAGGAATTAGTGTTCTGTGCTCCGGGAGAGCTCCCGCGTCGAGCCCCATCGTTAAAACGCTGAAATTCAGCAAAACTGTTCGCAACTTTTCTTTGCTTACATCGAAAATTCTACATAGGAGGGTGCAGTCGAAAGTAATCTAACGTTTCAAAATCAAAATAGTTATACTTACATAGGCTTGCCGCACCATTTTGGAAGCGCAGCCGCGACCGCTACAGGACCTGAAAAAGAAAGTACACAGATTAATAGTAGTTTCAGCAAAAATTAGCAAATAGCGTATTTTTCAAAATTTTAATACTTCAAAAATTCATAACAAATCCAAATTTCGGTCTATCGTTTCAGGAATTAGTGTTCTGTGCTCCGGGAGAGCTCCCGCGTCGAGCCCCATCGTTAAAACGCTGAAATTCAGCAAAACTGTTCGCAACTTTTCTTTGCTTACATCGAAAATTCTACATAGGAGGGTGCAGTCGAAAGTAATCTAACGTTTCAAAATCAAAATAGTTATACTTACATAGGCTTGCCGCACCATTTTGGAAGCGCAGCCGCGACCGCTACAGGACCTGAAAAAGAAAGTACACAGATTAATAGTAGTTTCAGCAAAAATTAGCAAATAGCGTATTTTTCAAAATTTTAATACTTCAAAAATTCATAACAAATCCAAATTTCGGTCTATCGTTTCAGGAATTAGTGTTCTGTGCTCCGGGAGAGCTCCCGCGTCGAGCCCCATCGTTAAAACGCTGAAATTCAGCAAAACTGTTCGCAACTTTTCTTTGCTTACATCGAAAATTCTACATAGGAGGGTGCAGTCGAAAGTAATCTAACGTTTCAAAATCAAAATAGTTATACTTACATAGGCTTGCCGCACCATTTTGGAAGCGCAGCCGCGACCGCTACAGGACCTGAAAAAGAAAGTACACAGATTAATAGTAGTTTCAGCAAAAATTAGCAAATAGCGTATTTTTCAAAATTTTAATACTTCAAAAATTCATAACAAATCCAAATTTCGGTCTATCGTTTCAGGAATTAGTGTTCTGTGCTCCGGGAGAGCTCCCGCGTCGAGCCCCATCGTTAAAACGCTGAAATTCAGCAAAACTGTTCGCAACTTTTCTTTGCTTACATCGAAAATTCTACATAGGAGGGTGCAGTCGAAAGTAATCTAACGTTTCAAAATCAAAATAGTTATACTTACATAGGCTTGCCGCACCATTTTGGAAGCGCAGCCGCGACCGCTACAGGACCTGAAAAAGAAAGTACACAGATTAATAGTAGTTTCAGCAAAAATTAGCAAATAGCGTATTTTTCAAAATTTTAATACTTCAAAAATTCATAACAAATCCAAATTTCGGTCTATCGTTTCAGGAATTAGTGTTCTGTGCTCCGGGAGAGCTCCCGCGTCGAGCCCCATCGTTAAAACGCTGAAATTCAGCAAAACTGTTCGCAACTTTTCTTTGCTTACATCGAAAATTCTACATAGGAGGGTGCAGTCGAAAGTAATCTAACGTTTCAAAATCAAAATAGTTATACTTACATAGGCTTGCCGCACCATTTTGGAAGCGCAGCCGCGACCGCTACAGGACCTGAAAAAGAAAGTACACAGATTAATAGTAGTTTCAGCAAAAATTAGCAAATAGCGTATTTTTCAAAATTTTAATACTTCAAAAATTCATAACAAATCCAAATTTCGGTCTATCGTTTCAGGAATTAGTGTTCTGTGCTCCGGGAGAGCTCCCGCGTCGAGCCCCATCGTTAAAACGCTGAAATTCAGCAAAACTGTTCGCAACTTTTCTTTGCTTACATCGAAAATTCTACATAGGAGGGTGCAGTCGAAAGTAATCTAACGTTTCAAAATCAAAATAGTTATACTTACATAGGCTTGCCGCACCATTTTGGAAGCGCAGCCGCGACCGCTACAGGACCTGAAAAAGAAAGTACACAGATTAATAGTAGTTTCAGCAAAAATTAGCAAATAGCGTATTTTTCAAAATTTTAATACTTCAAAAATTCATAACAAATCCAAATTTCGGTCTATCGTTTCAGGAATTAGTGTTCTGTGCTCCGGGAGAGCTCCCGCGTCGAGCCCCATCGTTAAAACGCTGAAATTCAGCAAAACTGTTCGCAACTTTTCTTTGCTTACATCGAAAATTCTACATAGGAGGGTGCAGTCGAAAGTAATCTAACGTTTCAAAATCAAAATAGTTATACTTACATAGGCTTGCCGCACCATTTTGGAAGCGCAGCCGCGACCGCTACAGGACCTGAAAAAGAAAGTACACAGATTAATAGTAGTTTCAGCAAAAATTAGCAAATAGCGTATTTTTCAAAATTTTAATACTTCAAAAATTCATAACAAATCCAAATTTCGGTCTATCGTTTCAGGAATTAGTGTTCTGTGCTCCGGGAGAGCTCCCGCGTCGAGCCCCATCGTTAAAACGCTGAAATTCAGCAAAACTGTTCGCAACTTTTCTTTGCTTACATCGAAAATTCTACATAGGAGGGTGCAGTCGAAAGTAATCTAACGTTTCAAAATCAAAATAGTTATACTTACATAGGCTTGCCGCACCATTTTGGAAGCGCAGCCGCGACCGCTACAGGACCTGAAAAAGAAAGTACACAGATTAATAGTAGTTTCAGCAAAAATTAGCAAATAGCGTATTTTTCAAAATTTTAATACTTCAAAAATTCATAACAAATCCAAATTTCGGTCTATCGTTTCAGGAATTAGTGTTCTGTGCTCCGGGAGAGCTCCCGCGTCGAGCCCCATCGTTAAAACGCTGAAATTCAGCAAAACTGTTCGCAACTTTTCTTTGCTTACATCGAAAATTCTACATAGGAGGGTGCAGTCGAAAGTAATCTAACGTTTCAAAATCAAAATAGTTATACTTACATAGGCTTGCCGCACCATTTTGGAAGCGCAGCCGCGACCGCTACAGGACCTGAAAAAGAAAGTACACAGATTAATAGTAGTTTCAGCAAAAATTACGCCCACCCACCCCTTAATTGCGAAGCAGAGAGGGGAAAATTTGAACTGTGTAGTGGCCGGGGGTAACAACATAGCAAAATCTGACCTTTTCCACTTGACTCGCTGTTTTGTTTCCCACCATATACATAGTATATAGTCAAAATTTCAGCGCATTCGGACCAATATCTTTGAAGATATCGCCCTTTTAGTAAACAGAAAATTCATAAATAACCGACCTATACGCAGTGCGTTAGAATTATTATTCTAGGAGTACCTAGGGGTGCTCTTTCGCCCTTGACATATTAATTTTATCTTTATACATTAATAATTTAATCATAATTTATAAATTGACATATTAAGCTAAGCTTAATTGGACAATATAATATTATATAATTGTATTTAATTTTATATAAATTCGTAGTAATGGCCGGTATGATGCGCACGCCCGCAAAAAAGGCCATTGCTGGAATCAATGTTGGTTCCCCTGATTCCCCTGATTCCCCGGGAAAGACAGAGGAGGCAGGTCCCTCCCAGCTCCCCTCCCAGCTCAACAGGACGCATAGTATTAGGAGCCCCGCAAGGGTCGGTATCGCCGCGGTTGCCACCGAGGACCGCTCAACCGCGAAGTCCGGGCCCACCACCGAAGCGGAGCCCGCGCAGGGGGACGGCGAGACTAGCCTTACCCTAGTCCACAGCCAAACCCCAAGCGTGCGGCGAAGCATAGGTGAATGGGAAACCGTGAAGGCGAAGAGCAAGCCGCGGACGTATGCAGCGCCGGGGACCGCCGCCGCCACCTCTGGTACAAAACAGGGGACGGTGGCGTCCTCGCGCGAGCATGTCCGCGCGCGAAAGCCCTCGGTGGAGACCGCGGCGAGCCCACCAAAACAGCTCAGCCGTGTGGCGGAGGCCAGAGCCTGCCTCAACAAAGCAAAACTGCACCTTTCAAATTCGCGCAACATCAGCACCGTGATTAAAACCGAGGTGACGCAGGCTCTGGACCGCCTCTACAACTTAGTGAAAGAAGCGGAAAAGGGGAAGGATAAGACCGTGGACCAGGGGAGGCAGGAAGAGCCAACAAGAAAAGCAGAAGAGGAAGGGAAAAAGGACGAAAAGGAACTCGAAAGCCTTATAGCAAAACACATGGTCTTGCTAAGGGAAAACGGAGAAAAAATGCGAGTTTTAAAAGAAACCCTTGACAAGGCGCATGCAGCAGGACACGTCAGACCGCAAAAGGAGGGCATCGAGAAGCTTTTGGGCGAAGTACGAGAACTGCGCCAGGCTACCGCGGAGACGGGCAGAAGAGTTTCTTCACTGCAGGACGCAGTGCCGTCCTACGCGGACGTCCTGGCCAGACCTATCGGCATGACCACATCATTAAGACCCAGCCCAAAGCACTCAATAATAGTGTCCTCAGAGGTTGAAAAGGACACTAGTGAGGAAGTCCTGGGAAAAGTTCGAGAGGCTCTCGAAGCTAAAACAAACGGCCTGCAAGTGACGAGGATCCAGAAGATCAAAAACCAGAAAATCGTCCTGAGCTGCGCAAGCAAGGAAGAACTGAGGAAGGTGACGGATAAGATCACGGCGAAGAACAAAAGCCTCACAGTGGAGATGGCCAAAAACAAAGATCCGTTGGTCATTATAAAAAACCTCCTCAGTTTTAACAAGGATGAAGAGATAGTGGCGTCCCTTAGATCCCAGAACTCAGGGCTGCTGGGAGATATAGCGGACGAAGAGTTTAGGGCGGCAGTGAGGTACAGACGCAAGGCCAGAAACCCGCATGAAAATCATGTGGTGCTTCAGGTGTCGCCCAAAATCTGGCAAAAACTTACTGCGGCCAAGCGCGTGCATATCGACCTGCAATATGCGGTAGTCCTAGACCAATCTCCACTGGTCCAGTGCACGAGGTGCTTGGGATACGGGCACGGTCGCAGGCTGTGCAAGGAACCAGCGGACTTGTGCAGCTATTGCGCCGGCCCGCATCTCCGAGCGAGCTGCCCGGCATATTTGACCGGTGAGACTCCGACCTGCCGCAATTGCAGGGCAGCGAACTGCAATGAAACTGGCCACAACGCCTTTGATGGGGAGTGCCCCGTGCGCAAACGCTGGGACGCTATAGCAAGATCAAGCGTAGCGTATTGCTAACGACACGGGCACCCCTATCACCACGGAGGATGCGACACCTGAAACTACACGTGTTAAAAACTATAAAGCGTTTCAGGCAAATCTGCAGCGGAAAAGGCTCGCAACGCAAGAACTCTTTCTGGAAGCCCAAAAAAGAGGGGTCAGTTTTGCGCTGGTCCAGGAGCCCTACGTTGGGTCGACGGGGGAGCTCAAGCGGTATAGTGGTACTCGGATTGTGCAAAAGGAGACGAACAGAACCAAACCAGTCAAGGCCGCCATTGTTGTATTTGACGAGGAAATTGAAATCCTGAGTAACCAAACCAGGATATCGGAAAATGCAGCAGTGGCGACATTAAAAACAGACAAGTGGACAGTTACAGTCGTCTCTGTTTACTTTGAGGGCAGTCTACCGCTTGAGCCATACCTGGATGGACTAAAGGCACTACTGGATCCGGTGCGAACTGGCAAACTCTTAATCGGAGGGGACATTAACGCGTGGAGCACGTGGTGGGGCAGCGTAGCTGAAAACGATAGAGGCGAACTCTACAGAGGCTTCCTAGACGAGATGGATATGTGCATTCTGAATCAGGGGACCGACCCCACGTTCGACACGATCCGTGGAGAACATCTCTTCACGAGTTGTGTCGACGTGACTGTCTGCTCGCCCAATATGTTACGACACGTCACAGACTGGCGAGTAGACAAGTCGGTCACCTGTTCGGATCACAATGCCATCACATTCTCCTTAAGTCTAGAGAAGCCTCAGGAAGAGAGGAAGCCAAAGTCCACCCGTGTTTACAATACCCGGAAGGCCGACTGGGGTCGGTTCACCGAAGAACTTAGGAACGAGCTGGAAGGAAATGGTATTACTGCAGAAAACATCTCTAGAATACAAACTTCGAAACAACTAGAAGAAAACATCGACATATACATAAAATGTATTCACAAAGCCTGCAGTAATACTATCCCACTAATTAAATCCAAAAATAAAAAAGAGTTCTTACCTTGGTGGACTGACGAACTGGAACGCCTGAAGGGTATTGTAAACACGAAGAGACGGAGAATCAGATGTGCAGCTCCCCGAAGACGTAAACACGTGGTAGATGATTACCTGAAAGAGAAAGAGAACTATGAGTACCAGGCCAGCAAAGCTCAAACAGAGAGCTGGAAGAACTTCTGTACCAAGCAAGAAAAAGAGAGCATGTGGGACAGTGTATACAGGGTGATCAGAAGCAAGACAGAGAGACGAGAAGACCAACTCTTGGAGGAAAATGGAACCGTTTTAAGTCCGGAGGAGTCAGTTGAGTTGCTAGCCAAAACATTTTACCCAGACGATAATAAATCCGAGGATAGTGATATCCACGAATCTATTAGAAGGAAAGCGGGAACGCTATGCAACTCAACACCAGACGACACCGACGACCCACCGTTCACTGCGGCTGAACTTAAACGGACTATAAACGGTTTCAACCCCAAGAAGGCTCCAGGACCCGATGGATTCACTGCGGATATTTGCTTCAGAGCAATATTCGCAGGGAAAGAAGTCTTCCTGGAGATCCTCAACAAGTGCCTGTCCCTGTCTTGCTTCCCATCGCCTTGGAAGGAGGCAGCCGTTGTGGTGCTCCGAAAGCCCGGAAGGACCGATTACAGTAAAGCAAAATCATACCGACCGATTGGCCTTTTGTCGGTCCTGGGGAAAGTCCTTGAAAAAATGGTAGTAAGGAGGATCAGATGGCACTTACTACCAAAGACTAACCCCAGGCAGTACGGCTTTGTGCCGCAGAGAAGTACGGAGGACGCGCTGTATGATCTCATGCAGCAAGTCCAAACCAACCTGCGGCACAGGGAAATGACTGTAATTGTGTCCTTGGATATCGAAGGCGCTTTCGATAGTGCGTGGTGGCCCGCCATAAAATGCCAGCTGATTAACCTAAAGTGCCCCCTCAATCTGCGATGCCTCGTAAACAGCTACCTTGAGGGCAGGAGGGTGGTAGTTAATTACGCTGGCAAATCCTATGGCAAAACCACCAACAAGGGCTGCATCCAAGGATCAATAGGAGGACCCACCTTCTGGAATGTGCTGCTGGATCCGCTCCTCGACGACCTCGTTGGAAAAGGCGTATATACGCAGGCGTTCGCAGATGATGTGGTTTTGATGTTCTCCGGACACTCGGCTCTTAAAATACAAGAAAAAGTCAATCTGACCCTCGCGTATGTGCATGAGTGGGGGGTCAGGAACAAGCTTAGATTCGCGGCCCATAAAACCCAAGCAATGGTGGTCACGAGAAAGCTTGTTTTTGACACTCCGATCATGCACATGGGCGGAGTTGACATTCCCGTCGTCGACGAAATAAAGCTGCTGGGCCTTACGATAGACAAAAAACTCACCTTCAACACACACGTGTCAAATGTCTGTCGTAAGGCCGCAAACATCTATAAGCAGCTCGCAAGGACGGCGAGAATAGAATGGGGGCTGAACCCGGGGATCATCAAAACCATATATATATCTGTGATAGAGCCCATAATTATGTACGCCTCGAGTGCATGGGCTCCAGCAGCACAAAAGATCATGGTACAGAAGCAGCTAAATACCATCCAGCGCGGATTTGCGCAGAAAATCTGCAAAGCGTATCGGACGGTGTCTCTCAACGCAGCACTCGTACTAGCTGGGCTGCTGCCCTTGGATCTTCGGATTCAAGAGGCGGCCCAGCTGTACGAAGCGAAGAGAGGCATACCGACGACGCTGGACTATAGTAAGCGGCAGATAGAGAAACGCGTCAGCTACCTCGAGGCTCAACACCCGGCCAAAGAGGAGGACGTCGACTTCGACTGCCTTAACGATATGCTGCCCGAAACCGTTGAAGACCATAAACTCCCGGAAACCCAAATTTATACAGATGGTAGTAAATTGGAGGGGAAGGTAGGGGCAGCATATACGTACTGGAAAAATGGCGTCGAAAAGAAGACGAAGAAAATGAAGCTGGAGTCGTTCTGCACAGTTTTCCAAGCCGAGCTCTACGCACTCTATCAGGCAACAGAGCTCCTGCTGAAAGAGAAGCAAGGTGAGGTGGCTGTGCTGAGCGACTCCAGATCTGCTCTCCAAATCGTGCAAAACCCAGACACCTTTCACCCCTTGGCCTTCGCAATAAGACGCAATATTGCTAGTCTCAAGGAAAAGGGGTGCGACATAAGGCTGTTCTGGGTCAAAGCACATGTCGGTGTACCTGGCAATGAAAGGGCTGATGAGCTAGCCAAACAGGCGGCTCTTCACACGAAAACCTCCGCGCATTACGATAGGTGCCCCATATCGTACGCCAAAAGCGAAATAAGGAGGCAAACGGTGGAAATATGGAGTCAGAGGTACGCAGAGGGTCAAACAGCTGAGGCCACAAAATTATTTCTTCCGGACGTCTCACAGGCGATCCGGATAATTCAAAAATTCGTACTCACCCCGCTGTTGACGCAAGTGATGACTGGGCATGGGGGGTTCTCCGCGTACTTGAATCGCTTCAAGTGCAAGGACAACCCCTCATGTATCTGTGATAATAATAAAGAGGAGACGATACAACATCTGCTACTGGAATGCCCCAAGTATGACGCGGACAGGTACGACCTGGAATCAGCCACCAACATAAAGTTGACCGCAGCCTCAATATCTGAATTGATGGCCGGGAAAGAATCCAGGCCGTACCTGTTGGCATTCTGCACAAAGGTAGCAGATGATGTAGTGCGTAGGAATAAGACAAGGTGACACTGAGTGTCAACTTGTCTTATTCAAAATATAAAAAACCTAATGAAAATATGCACACCCTGGTTCTTAAGAACCACGCGAATGTGCATATACATAAAACAAGAGCATATAAAAATAAAAAACATAGAATACACATTAATATAACAGTCACTCGCTATAGCAAATTGTATTATGTGTGAAGTGTGTGTGGTGAGTGTAGTTAAGTGTAGTGAAGTGAAGTGAAATGTAGTGAAGTGTGAGTGAGCGTAAAAATCAAAAATTAATCCTGACAAAAATGCATTGCAAGAACAACAAAATTCAAATTACTTTCGCAAATAAACCTAAAAAATGACAAATGAAGTGCTTTTTTGAGTGAGTGTGTGTGTAGTGAGCGTGTAGTGTGTATTTTAAAATCTTAATTGTACTAAAATAGTAACAAAACGAAAATACATTGTATTAAATAATATAAAATTAACATTGACAAAATTACATTTGTAAAACAATTTAAATTAAATTCGATAACATATATAAAACCTAGACAATGTCTCCGACCACGTCGGAGGATATAAAGAAATAGGGAGGGGGTTTTAGTCGGTAGGTCGCCGGCGAAAGCCGGCGGAGTCCGACATAACCGAAGGGCCCGTGCCCGGAGGTATCCATGAGGATTTCCCCCTCCCTACGCCGGTAAAAAAAAAAAAAAAAAAAAAAAAAAACCTAACCTAACCTAACCTAACCTAACCTAACCTAACCTAACCTAACCTAACCTAACCTAACCTAACCTAACCTAACCTAACCTAACCTAACCTAACCTAACCTAACCTAACCTAACCTAACCTAACCTAACCTAACCTAACCTAACCTAACCTAACCTAACCTAACCTAACCTAACCTAACCTAACCTAACCTAACCTAACCTAACCTAACCTAACCTAACCTAACCTAACCTAACCTAACCTAACCTAACCTAACCTAACCTAACCTAACCTAACCTAACCTAACCTAACCTAACCTAACCTAACCTAACCTAACCTAACCTAACCTAACCTAACCTAACCTAACCTAACCTAACCTAACCTAACCTAACCTAACCTAACCTAACCTAACCTAACCTAACCTAACCTAACCTAACCTAACCTAACCTAACCTAACCTAACCTAACCTAACCTAACCTAACCTAACCTAACCTAACCTAACCTAACCTAACCTAACCTAACCTAACCTAACCTAACCTAACCTAACCTAACCTAACCTAACCTAACCTAACCTAACCTAACCTAACCTAACCTAACCTAACCTAACCTAACCTAACCTAACCTAACCTAACCTAACCTAACCTAACCTAACCTAACCTAACCTAACCTAACCTAACCTAACCTAACCTAACCTAACCTAACCTAACCTAACCTAACCTAACCTAACCTAACCTAACCTAACCTAACCTAACCTAACCTAACCTAACCTAACCTAACCTAACCTAACCTAACCTAACCTAACCTAACCTAACCTAACCTAACCTAACCTAACCTAACCTAACCTAACCTAACCTAACCTAACCTAACCTAACCTAACCTAACCTAACCTAACCTAACCTAACCTAACCTAACCTAACCTAACCTAACCTAACCTAACCTAACCTAACCTAACCTAACCTAACCTAACCTAACCTAACCTAACCTAACCTAACCTAACCTAACCTAACCTAACCTAACCTAACCTAACCTAACCTTTTTTTTTTTTTTTTTTTTTTACGTGGGGAAATGCTGTGACGCATACCCACCCGCTGGGGGAGCGGGTGGGTTATGTCGGACTCGACACCGACTATCGAATCGATAATCGGTGCCCCTACCGACTAAAACCCCACGATGTTCCTCCGTCTTCGGCTGGTGACGGGGGGCACGGGACCGCTCGCGCATTCCTCCGCAGCCCCCGTCGACGCCGCAGTCCGCCTTGCGGTGGACCCGCCTCGGTGGGAAGCTGAAACTTCCCCACCTCGTGTCAGATGCCCCCGGAACATGGGGGGGCATCTACACCTCGTGAGGGCCTATCCCTAGTGTGGGGCGCCGGCTGCCCCCGCATCCGACGCCCCAGGCCCTCCAAGCGGAGACGGAGTACGGGCTCGATTAGCCCGTCTCCGTGTCCGCGCTCTCCTGAGCGGCAGAGAGAGAGGGTCTCTCTCTCTCTCCCGCTCTTCTGCCTCCCTCTGCGAGACAATAGTCTCACAGAAGGAGGCCACCGCCTCCCAGGACCTCTCGTCACCGATCATCTTGGCGATGATGGTCGGTAAGGAGAGGTCCGTCCCCACAACCGCGACTAGGGATCGCCGCGGCTCGGCTCCTCCTAGGCATGCCTCCAGTGCGTGCTGTGCGGTATCCTCCGCGTAGCCGCACTGGTGGCAGGCCGGGGAGGCTTCCCTTCGAGCGACATGACACAGATATCTCCCGAAACAACCATGTCCCGTGAGCATCTGCGTCAGTCGGAAGGAAAGCCTCCCGTGTCTCCTCCGTACCCACTCTACGAGTACGGGCTGAAGCGCCTCGAGCAGTCGCTGAGCGCCAGCCCCCCTCCGTGTGGGTCCTGTGAGGAGCCGATCCCTCCACCGGGTGATGGCAGCCGCCCTGGCGTTGTTACGCCAGCGCGTCACCTCCAGCGGCGCCAATCGCTCGTCTCGCTCCCGTGCCTGCGCTCTGCGCCAGTAGACCGAGGCCAGGACTTCGGCCTCGAGGTCCCACGGGAGCGATCCAGCGAGGGCGCACGCCACTTCGTGAGAGATGGTGCGGTAGCCCCTGCACACTCTCACTGCCATCACCCTCTGGGCCGCAATCAGCAGAGCGGTTGTCTGCCGATTCAGCCCACCGGCCCATATGGGGGCACCATATAGGGCCATGGAGCTAACCACCGCTGTATAGAGGCGGCGGCAGCTCCCCTCCCCTCCCCCGATATTCGGGAGGAGGCGACTCAGTGCGCCGGCTGTCCCCAAGATTCTTGGAGACAGCTGTCGCACATGCGCCGCGAACTTCCATCTGCTGTCCAGGACGACGCCGAGATACTTCAGCGTCGACCGGACAGGGATGGACGTCCCACCCACCACGATGGTGGAGTCTGCAGGTGGCGCCCGTCTCGGGCCATGAAAACAAATGGCCTCGGACTTGTGGAGCGCCACCTCCAGACCCAGCATCCGGATCCTGGATACGGTCGTCGCGACCGCGGCCGTCGCCAGGATCTTCGCCTCCCTGTAGCTGTCCCCCCGGGCGGTAACCAACGTGTCGTCAGCGTAACAAACGACGTTGACGCCACGAAGGTTGGCACACCGGAGGACCCAATCATACCCGACGTTCCACAGGAGTGGCCCGAGGGCGGACCCCTGCGGAACGCCGCGCGTCATGGGACTACGTCCCTCCCCACTGGTTGTCGGGAAGACTACCTCTCTGTCGGAGAGATAGTCCCCGACAAGCCTTCGCAGGCATTGGGGCACCTGATGGTACCCCAATCCCCCGAGAATGGTGCTCCAGGGCAGCGTGTTGAAGGCGTTGGCAATGTCCAACGAGACAGCCAACAACACGCCACCACTGGAGCACGCCTCCTCCGAGAGGTCGCGGACGCGAGATATGGCGTCTATCGTCGAGCGACCTCTCCGGAACCCGAATTGGGTGGGCGCCAAGTCGGGTCCCACTGTCTCGAGGTGCTTGACGAGGCGGGCAGCGAGCACTCGCTCCAAAAGCTTGCCGGCCTCGTCAAGCAGCACAATCGGACGATAGCCCGATGGCTCGTCCGCAGGGCGTCCCTCCTTCCGGATGAGGACGAGCCTGCCCCTCTTCCACCTCTTGGGGAACCTGCCATCTCTGAGGCACCTGTCGAACAGGGCCGTCAGAGCGGGGGTGAGGTGCTCCAAGGAGAGGGCCCACGCACGGCCCGGTATGCCATCTGGCCCAGGCGCCGTGTTTTTGGCCCTCATCCTGAGCACTGCTGCACCCAGCTCACCCTCTGAAACAGGGACAGGCTCGTCCTCCTCCTCTTCACCCTCGAGATCGGCCGATGACGAGGCCACGGCGGTGGGAGGCGTGAATTCGGTCCCCGGGGCTCCGGGGAACAAGCCATCAACCACCCTCTGGAGCACTGCCGGTTGGAGCGAAGCAGTGACGGGGGGTGCCCATGGGCGGAGCTTCTGCCTCGCCCATTGGTACGGGCGGCCCCATGGGTCACGCTCCAGCCCCTCCAGCAAATGCTCCCAAGCCTGCCTCTTGGCCTCGTCGATCGCGACGCGTAGGGCCCTGGAAGCTTCTCTGTAGGCGGCGTACAGAGACTCGGTGGTTTCGGTCTCTTGCCGCCTACGTCTCCGATACCGCTGGTATCGGCGGCGCCTCGTCACACAGCGTCGCCGGAGCTCGGCAATCTCCTCTGACCACCAGTAGACTTGGCGTCTGGGCTGCGGGGCTCGCGCACGCGGCATCGCCGCATCGCACACGCGCGTAAGTGCCCCACACAGCCCGTCCGCCATCTCGTCCACGTCTACTGGTTCCGGCTCCAGAGCAGTGCCGCTCCACGCCTCGACGATGGCCGCCTCCAGCAGTATCTCGACGTCGAGATGCTTCAGGGCCCAACGCGGACCGATCTCGCTCGTCTCCCCCCTCACTGCGTCCGTCAAAGACGAGGAGACGCTGAACCGGATGTACCGGTGGTCGGAAAGCGTCTCCTCGTCGACCAGCACCTGCCAGTCGCGTATGCGGCAGGCAAGGTCTGGGGTGGCGAATGTCAGGTCGACGATCGAGCCACCCCACTGACGGACGCAAGTGTTTTCCGCCCCCTGGTTCACAAGGCAGAGACCAACCTCAGCCATCCACTCGACTACGGTGTCTCCCCGCGGATCCGTCGTCGGGGACCCCCACGTCACTGATTTGGCGTTGAAGTCCCCAAGAACGAGCACGGGGAGCGGGCGGGTCTGACCAATTAAGGTTCCCACCTCGCTGAGGAGAGTCTCCAGCTCGTGGCGGGGTCTATTACCGGAGTGATAGACCCCCACCACCATCACTCTGCCCACCACGGCAGCGACGTATCCCCTGCCCCTTGACCGACTTTCAAGGGGGGGGGATCGGACATTGGGTGGTGATTGCCACCAAGCCGTCGAGGTCTCCAACCCAGTCAGACCTGGGTGGGATCACGTACGGCTCGGCAATCACCCCCACGTGAATCGACCTCTCCGCAAGACACTGCAGGAGGAGGTCCTGAGCGCGAGCGGAGTGGTTGATGTTCGCCTGGAGGAAAGTTAGGGCCATAACTAACTTTCCTCCATGCGAACCGCCTGCCCTGTATCAGGGGGAGGCGGCCGCGGCTGGGCCTTAGCTCCAGCCGCGGCGGCCTTCCGTTTGGCCCCTGACTTTGACGGGGGCTTGGCGCATGCCTTGCCCCCGGAGAGGTGGTCTGCCGCTTTCCCCGCAGCTGCACAGAGTGAGCAGTGGGGAGCGGCAGAGCATTCTCGGGCCTTGTGGCCCTTTCGACCGCAGCGATAGCACTCATCGCTGCGGTCGACTTCGGCCTTGCATTGGGCCCCGACGTGGCCCAGTGCGAGGCATCGGTAGCAGCGCCGAGGTCTGGCATCTAGGATGCGGACCTGCGCTGCCACCCAACCAACCAGCACTCGTCCGCTGCCTGCGATCCTTCTCGCCGCCTCCACAGGGCAGCGCACGAATGCTGTGCCCATCCCAGCGGGGCCCCTGCGGATCTTGCCGACCGCCATCGCCGACGCAGCGCACTCCCCCGCCCTGGCCAGGGCCTCCGCTAGCTCTTCCGGCACCACCGCATCGTCCAGGCCACTAACCCGCAGGTCAGCGGTGGTCGTCGGCCTGGAGATGCGTATCTCCTCCTGCCCCTCGAATACCTCCTTGAGTTTCCCGGCAAGGACATCCGCTTTAGCAGCATGGTCCGTGCCAGGAACCTCAAGGATTCTGGCCCCGGTGGCCGCCGTCCTTATTTTTAGGGGTGGAACCCCTAGCTCGCCGAGCTTAATCCGCCCCTTGGCCACCTCCAATACCTTGGCGTAGGTGATGCCTTTCTCCGCCGCCCCGGACTGCAGCGTGATGACTACTGCTGCAGTGCGGGGGGGGCGGAGTTTGGCCAACCTCGCCGTAGGCTTGGGAGGCGGTTTTGGCGCCGCCGCCTGTTGCCTAGGGGGGACTCGGGCTGGAGGGGCAGACCTCTCCGCTGGAGGGGGCGCCGTCCCAGCCGAAGCCGCGGTCCTCGCCTCCTTCCTGCGCGTCCCACGCCTCGCCACAACAGACCACGCCTCAGACGGGGCTGCAGTGGGTGGAGCCAGTGTTCGGCTCGGGACCGCTGCTTTGACCGCGGCGGCACTCTTCTCCTTTGGCGGGGGCTGGCTTCCGCGTGCCGGGGCCCTCGCCTGTGCGCCGGTTGGCGCAACACCTCGGCTGGTGCCTGCCACGGGACGCACCTCAGCCTCCCTTCGCCGATCTGCGGCCAGAGGGGGTCTGAGGGTCTTAGCAGGCAGCAACCTCTCCTCCAGCCCCTCAAAGCGGGCATTGATCATGGTGCCAACTTGCACCATGATCTGCCGCACGACGTCCTCCATTGTGGGGGCTGGGGCCGGGGTCCGAGCCGGCGCCGGGTTCGGCACCGGTCGGACTGCAGCCGCCCTCACCTCGGCCAACTCGCGTCGGAGCTCGCCGATATCCGACGCGAGTTGCTTATTGGCTCGCACCAATAGCGCCATCTCCTCCGTCATTGTGCGGGCCCGCGTCTCCTGGAAGGAGGCCTTAATGGTGGCCGCGGCCTCCTTCAGGGACTTTACGCAGGTGCCCTTCAAGTTCCCGGACTTGGTGGCCACAGCTATCACTGTGTCCACCGAGCCCAGGAGCATTGTGTCCAGCTGCGCGGCATCGCAGTCGCTCAGCCGAAGCGGAGCGGCTGCGGCCGCAGCAGCAGCAGGACTCTTCCGGAATAGGGCGGCAGTCGCTGCCACCCTATTTCTTTGCTCCTCCGCCAGCTTCGCCTCGGCGGAGAGCTCCTCCTCTTGTGCCCGTTTTAGATCGGCCCTAGCTCTCGCTAGGCCGGTCTTTGGCGAGCATCCTTTCCCCCGACGAGAGGGAGTGTGCTCCTCGCCCCCGTTTGTCCGGCGCTTCCTCACCTGGCGGGAAGCGCCAGAGCCGCGGGACGAGACACTCTCCCAACTCATCTGGCTCGCGTCTGAGTCTGATTCCGACAGGTTTATAGTCGGAATCAGACTCTCTGAGGCCTGCGGGGCCCCACCCGCATCCAGGATGGGTGCGGGGGAGACGCCGGAGGCCTCACCTTTCTCCTCGTTGAGCTTAGCCGGTGTGGCGCAATCTGTGCGCTCCAGCACAACACGGGCCCTCCGTAAGTAGTACGGGGCCACGCGCACCTCCTCGTTCTTGTCCGTAGTCTTGCCTAAGTTGTCGTGTTGAGAGTCGTCGGTGTCCGGTATGGGTTTGCTGTGGTCGTCGGTACGTGGGCCCCGATCGGAGCCCACGAGGCGTTGGTTGCCCCCCGCAAATACAATGGGGCTGCCTT
Source organism: Petrophora chlorosata (assembly GCA_951640565.1). Taxonomy (NCBI): domain Eukaryota; kingdom Metazoa; phylum Arthropoda; class Insecta; order Lepidoptera; family Geometridae; genus Petrophora; species Petrophora chlorosata. Next base: position 11,360,714 of record OX621214.1, on the reverse strand, counting down.
CACTCAACCGTCCTGAAGGGTGGGATCCCCCCACTTGCGGAATATTTCCAATCGCCTGTTTGTCCATGATTTTCCTTTTTGAAGGGGTGAGGTCCCCTTGTGGCGCCCTAGCGACCGGGTTCCCCCCGGCCATGCATCCTATCGGCGGGCGCCAAACCTTAGGATTCGGAGACGCATGGGGCCCGACGGGGTGGCCGTGTTGACCCTCCCCGCCGCGCCGCAGGCCTTGCAGGCCCGCCATCCCACGACCCGAAGGTCCGCTGCAGCATCGGCTGCTCATCTTGTTTGCCCGATTGGGTGGCCGGGTTGACCGATCCCAACCGCGCCGCGGGCCTTGCAGGCCCGCCATCCCACGACCCGAGGGTCCGCTGAGCCCCTCGCGGGGCTCCCATCTTGGCGGAGAAGACTCCGCTGCAGCAACGCTGCACCACCAGTTGTGCCCGACGGGGTGGCCGAGTTGACCCTCCCCGCCGCGCCGCCAGCCTTGCAGGCCGGCCATCCACCGACCCGGAGGTCCGCTGAGCCTCTGTGAGGCTCCCACCGGCCTCTCTGCTGTGCTCTATGCTACCTTCATAGAGACACGCAGAGAGGCCCACCGTTCCCAGCTATTTGCCACGACCAACAAAATCCCACAAGGAGAAGTTATTGATCGTGTTGACAGGGTGCACCGGCCCAGTCACTGCCGTTCCCCCCGGACGTATCCATAAGGGACAAGCAGCGACCGAGCACACGTGGAGGTTGCCGGGACTAGCACCCCAACCTAACCTAACCTAACCTAACCTAACCTAACCTAACCTAACCTAACCTAACCTAACCTAACCTAACCTAACCTAACCTAACCTAACCTAACCTAACCTACACAGATTAATAGTAGTTTCAGCAAAAATTAGCAAATAGCGTATTTTTCAAAATTTTAATACTTCAAAAATTCATAACAAATCCAAATTTCGGTCTATCGTTTCAGGAATTAGTGTTCTGTGCTCCGGGAGAGCTCCCGCGTCGAGCCCCATCGTTAAAACGCTGAAATTCAGCAAAACTGTTCGCAACTTTTCTTTGCTTACATCGAAAATTCTACATAGGAGGGTGCAGTCGAAAGTAATCTAACGTTTCAAAATCAAAATAGTTATACTTACATAGGCTTGCCGCACCATTTTGGAAGCGCAGCCGCGACCGCTACAGGACCTGAAAAAGAAAGTACACAGATTAATAGTAGTTTCAGCAAAAATTAGCAAATAGCGTATTTTTCAAAATTTTAATACTTCAAAAATTCATAACAAATCCAAATTTCGGTCTATCGTTTCAGGAATTAGTGTTCTGTGCTCCGGGAGAGCTCCCGCGTCGAGCCCCATCGTTAAAACGCTGAAATTCAGCAAAACTGTTCGCAACTTTTCTTTGCTTACATCGAAAATTCTACATAGGAGGGTGCAGTCGAAAGTAATCTAACGTTTCAAAATCAAAATAGTTATACTTACATAGGCTTGCCGCACCATTTTGGAAGCGCAGCCGCGACCGCTACAGGACCTGAAAAAGAAAGTACACAGATTAATAGTAGTTTCAGCAAAAATTAGCAAATAGCGTATTTTTCAAAATTTTAATACTTCAAAAATTCATAACAAATCCAAATTTCGGTCTATCGTTTCAGGAATTAGTGTTCTGTGCTCCGGGAGAGCTCCCGCGTCGAGCCCCATCGTTAAAACGCTGAAATTCAGCAAAACTGTTCGCAACTTTTCTTTGCTTACATCGAAAATTCTACATAGGAGGGTGCAGTCGAAAGTAATCTAACGTTTCAAAATCAAAATAGTTATACTTACATAGGCTTGCCGCACCATTTTGGAAGCGCAGCCGCGACCGCTACAGGACCTGAAAAAGAAAGTACACAGATTAATAGTAGTTTCAGCAAAAATTAGCAAATAGCGTATTTTTCAAAATTTTAATACTTCAAAAATTCATAACAAATCCAAATTTCGGTCTATCGTTTCAGGAATTAGTGTTCTGTGCTCCGGGAGAGCTCCCGCGTCGAGCCCCATCGTTAAAACGCTGAAATTCAGCAAAACTGTTCGCAACTTTTCTTTGCTTACATCGAAAATTCTACATAGGAGGGTGCAGTCGAAAGTAATCTAACGTTTCAAAATCAAAATAGTTATACTTACATAGGCTTGCCGCACCATTTTGGAAGCGCAGCCGCGACCGCTACAGGACCTGAAAAAGAAAGTACACAGATTAATAGTAGTTTCAGCAAAAATTAGCAAATAGCGTATTTTTCAAAATTTTAATACTTCAAAAATTCATAACAAATCCAAATTTCGGTCTATCGTTTCAGGAATTAGTGTTCTGTGCTCCGGGAGAGCTCCCGCGTCGAGCCCCATCGTTAAAACGCTGAAATTCAGCAAAACTGTTCGCAACTTTTCTTTGCTTACATCGAAAATTCTACATAGGAGGGTGCAGTCGAAAGTAATCTAACGTTTCAAAATCAAAATAGTTATACTTACATAGGCTTGCCGCACCATTTTGGAAGCGCAGCCGCGACCGCTACAGGACCTGAAAAAGAAAGTACACAGATTAATAGTAGTTTCAGCAAAAATTAGCAAATAGCGTATTTTTCAAAATTTTAATACTTCAAAAATTCATAACAAATCCAAATTTCGGTCTATCGTTTCAGGAATTAGTGTTCTGTGCTCCGGGAGAGCTCCCGCGTCGAGCCCCATCGTTAAAACGCTGAAATTCAGCAAAACTGTTCGCAACTTTTCTTTGCTTACATCGAAAATTCTACATAGGAGGGTGCAGTCGAAAGTAATCTAACGTTTCAAAATCAAAATAGTTATACTTACATAGGCTTGCCGCACCATTTTGGAAGCGCAGCCGCGACCGCTACAGGACCTGAAAAAGAAAGTACACAGATTAATAGTAGTTTCAGCAAAAATTAGCAAATAGCGTATTTTTCAAAATTTTAATACTTCAAAAATTCATAACAAATCCAAATTTCGGTCTATCGTTTCAGGAATTAGTGTTCTGTGCTCCGGGAGAGCTCCCGCGTCGAGCCCCATCGTTAAAACGCTGAAATTCAGCAAAACTGTTCGCAACTTTTCTTTGCTTACATCGAAAATTCTACATAGGAGGGTGCAGTCGAAAGTAATCTAACGTTTCAAAATCAAAATAGTTATACTTACATAGGCTTGCCGCACCATTTTGGAAGCGCAGCCGCGACCGCTACAGGACCTGAAAAAGAAAGTACACAGATTAATAGTAGTTTCAGCAAAAATTAGCAAATAGCGTATTTTTCAAAATTTTAATACTTCAAAAATTCATAACAAATCCAAATTTCGGTCTATCGTTTCAGGAATTAGTGTTCTGTGCTCCGGGAGAGCTCCCGCGTCGAGCCCCATCGTTAAAACGCTGAAATTCAGCAAAACTGTTCGCAACTTTTCTTTGCTTACATCGAAAATTCTACATAGGAGGGTGCAGTCGAAAGTAATCTAACGTTTCAAAATCAAAATAGTTATACTTACATAGGCTTGCCGCACCATTTTGGAAGCGCAGCCGCGACCGCTACAGGACCTGAAAAAGAAAGTACACAGATTAATAGTAGTTTCAGCAAAAATTACGCCCACCCACCCCTTAATTGCGAAGCAGAGAGGGGAAAATTTGAACTGTGTAGTGGCCGGGGGTAACAACATAGCAAAATCTGACCTTTTCCACTTGACTCGCTGTTTTGTTTCCCACCATATACATAGTATATAGTCAAAATTTCAGCGCATTCGGACCAATATCTTTGAAGATATCGCCCTTTTAGTAAACAGAAAATTCATAAATAACCGACCTATACGCAGTGCGTTAGAATTATTATTCTAGGAGTACCTAGGGGTGCTCTTTCGCCCTTGACATATTAATTTTATCTTTATACATTAATAATTTAATCATAATTTATAAATTGACATATTAAGCTAAGCTTAATTGGACAATATAATATTATATAATTGTATTTAATTTTATATAAATTCGTAGTAATGGCCGGTATGATGCGCACGCCCGCAAAAAAGGCCATTGCTGGAATCAATGTTGGTTCCCCTGATTCCCCTGATTCCCCGGGAAAGACAGAGGAGGCAGGTCCCTCCCAGCTCCCCTCCCAGCTCAACAGGACGCATAGTATTAGGAGCCCCGCAAGGGTCGGTATCGCCGCGGTTGCCACCGAGGACCGCTCAACCGCGAAGTCCGGGCCCACCACCGAAGCGGAGCCCGCGCAGGGGGACGGCGAGACTAGCCTTACCCTAGTCCACAGCCAAACCCCAAGCGTGCGGCGAAGCATAGGTGAATGGGAAACCGTGAAGGCGAAGAGCAAGCCGCGGACGTATGCAGCGCCGGGGACCGCCGCCGCCACCTCTGGTACAAAACAGGGGACGGTGGCGTCCTCGCGCGAGCATGTCCGCGCGCGAAAGCCCTCGGTGGAGACCGCGGCGAGCCCACCAAAACAGCTCAGCCGTGTGGCGGAGGCCAGAGCCTGCCTCAACAAAGCAAAACTGCACCTTTCAAATTCGCGCAACATCAGCACCGTGATTAAAACCGAGGTGACGCAGGCTCTGGACCGCCTCTACAACTTAGTGAAAGAAGCGGAAAAGGGGAAGGATAAGACCGTGGACCAGGGGAGGCAGGAAGAGCCAACAAGAAAAGCAGAAGAGGAAGGGAAAAAGGACGAAAAGGAACTCGAAAGCCTTATAGCAAAACACATGGTCTTGCTAAGGGAAAACGGAGAAAAAATGCGAGTTTTAAAAGAAACCCTTGACAAGGCGCATGCAGCAGGACACGTCAGACCGCAAAAGGAGGGCATCGAGAAGCTTTTGGGCGAAGTACGAGAACTGCGCCAGGCTACCGCGGAGACGGGCAGAAGAGTTTCTTCACTGCAGGACGCAGTGCCGTCCTACGCGGACGTCCTGGCCAGACCTATCGGCATGACCACATCATTAAGACCCAGCCCAAAGCACTCAATAATAGTGTCCTCAGAGGTTGAAAAGGACACTAGTGAGGAAGTCCTGGGAAAAGTTCGAGAGGCTCTCGAAGCTAAAACAAACGGCCTGCAAGTGACGAGGATCCAGAAGATCAAAAACCAGAAAATCGTCCTGAGCTGCGCAAGCAAGGAAGAACTGAGGAAGGTGACGGATAAGATCACGGCGAAGAACAAAAGCCTCACAGTGGAGATGGCCAAAAACAAAGATCCGTTGGTCATTATAAAAAACCTCCTCAGTTTTAACAAGGATGAAGAGATAGTGGCGTCCCTTAGATCCCAGAACTCAGGGCTGCTGGGAGATATAGCGGACGAAGAGTTTAGGGCGGCAGTGAGGTACAGACGCAAGGCCAGAAACCCGCATGAAAATCATGTGGTGCTTCAGGTGTCGCCCAAAATCTGGCAAAAACTTACTGCGGCCAAGCGCGTGCATATCGACCTGCAATATGCGGTAGTCCTAGACCAATCTCCACTGGTCCAGTGCACGAGGTGCTTGGGATACGGGCACGGTCGCAGGCTGTGCAAGGAACCAGCGGACTTGTGCAGCTATTGCGCCGGCCCGCATCTCCGAGCGAGCTGCCCGGCATATTTGACCGGTGAGACTCCGACCTGCCGCAATTGCAGGGCAGCGAACTGCAATGAAACTGGCCACAACGCCTTTGATGGGGAGTGCCCCGTGCGCAAACGCTGGGACGCTATAGCAAGATCAAGCGTAGCGTATTGCTAACGACACGGGCACCCCTATCACCACGGAGGATGCGACACCTGAAACTACACGTGTTAAAAACTATAAAGCGTTTCAGGCAAATCTGCAGCGGAAAAGGCTCGCAACGCAAGAACTCTTTCTGGAAGCCCAAAAAAGAGGGGTCAGTTTTGCGCTGGTCCAGGAGCCCTACGTTGGGTCGACGGGGGAGCTCAAGCGGTATAGTGGTACTCGGATTGTGCAAAAGGAGACGAACAGAACCAAACCAGTCAAGGCCGCCATTGTTGTATTTGACGAGGAAATTGAAATCCTGAGTAACCAAACCAGGATATCGGAAAATGCAGCAGTGGCGACATTAAAAACAGACAAGTGGACAGTTACAGTCGTCTCTGTTTACTTTGAGGGCAGTCTACCGCTTGAGCCATACCTGGATGGACTAAAGGCACTACTGGATCCGGTGCGAACTGGCAAACTCTTAATCGGAGGGGACATTAACGCGTGGAGCACGTGGTGGGGCAGCGTAGCTGAAAACGATAGAGGCGAACTCTACAGAGGCTTCCTAGACGAGATGGATATGTGCATTCTGAATCAGGGGACCGACCCCACGTTCGACACGATCCGTGGAGAACATCTCTTCACGAGTTGTGTCGACGTGACTGTCTGCTCGCCCAATATGTTACGACACGTCACAGACTGGCGAGTAGACAAGTCGGTCACCTGTTCGGATCACAATGCCATCACATTCTCCTTAAGTCTAGAGAAGCCTCAGGAAGAGAGGAAGCCAAAGTCCACCCGTGTTTACAATACCCGGAAGGCCGACTGGGGTCGGTTCACCGAAGAACTTAGGAACGAGCTGGAAGGAAATGGTATTACTGCAGAAAACATCTCTAGAATACAAACTTCGAAACAACTAGAAGAAAACATCGACATATACATAAAATGTATTCACAAAGCCTGCAGTAATACTATCCCACTAATTAAATCCAAAAATAAAAAAGAGTTCTTACCTTGGTGGACTGACGAACTGGAACGCCTGAAGGGTATTGTAAACACGAAGAGACGGAGAATCAGATGTGCAGCTCCCCGAAGACGTAAACACGTGGTAGATGATTACCTGAAAGAGAAAGAGAACTATGAGTACCAGGCCAGCAAAGCTCAAACAGAGAGCTGGAAGAACTTCTGTACCAAGCAAGAAAAAGAGAGCATGTGGGACAGTGTATACAGGGTGATCAGAAGCAAGACAGAGAGACGAGAAGACCAACTCTTGGAGGAAAATGGAACCGTTTTAAGTCCGGAGGAGTCAGTTGAGTTGCTAGCCAAAACATTTTACCCAGACGATAATAAATCCGAGGATAGTGATATCCACGAATCTATTAGAAGGAAAGCGGGAACGCTATGCAACTCAACACCAGACGACACCGACGACCCACCGTTCACTGCGGCTGAACTTAAACGGACTATAAACGGTTTCAACCCCAAGAAGGCTCCAGGACCCGATGGATTCACTGCGGATATTTGCTTCAGAGCAATATTCGCAGGGAAAGAAGTCTTCCTGGAGATCCTCAACAAGTGCCTGTCCCTGTCTTGCTTCCCATCGCCTTGGAAGGAGGCAGCCGTTGTGGTGCTCCGAAAGCCCGGAAGGACCGATTACAGTAAAGCAAAATCATACCGACCGATTGGCCTTTTGTCGGTCCTGGGGAAAGTCCTTGAAAAAATGGTAGTAAGGAGGATCAGATGGCACTTACTACCAAAGACTAACCCCAGGCAGTACGGCTTTGTGCCGCAGAGAAGTACGGAGGACGCGCTGTATGATCTCATGCAGCAAGTCCAAACCAACCTGCGGCACAGGGAAATGACTGTAATTGTGTCCTTGGATATCGAAGGCGCTTTCGATAGTGCGTGGTGGCCCGCCATAAAATGCCAGCTGATTAACCTAAAGTGCCCCCTCAATCTGCGATGCCTCGTAAACAGCTACCTTGAGGGCAGGAGGGTGGTAGTTAATTACGCTGGCAAATCCTATGGCAAAACCACCAACAAGGGCTGCATCCAAGGATCAATAGGAGGACCCACCTTCTGGAATGTGCTGCTGGATCCGCTCCTCGACGACCTCGTTGGAAAAGGCGTATATACGCAGGCGTTCGCAGATGATGTGGTTTTGATGTTCTCCGGACACTCGGCTCTTAAAATACAAGAAAAAGTCAATCTGACCCTCGCGTATGTGCATGAGTGGGGGGTCAGGAACAAGCTTAGATTCGCGGCCCATAAAACCCAAGCAATGGTGGTCACGAGAAAGCTTGTTTTTGACACTCCGATCATGCACATGGGCGGAGTTGACATTCCCGTCGTCGACGAAATAAAGCTGCTGGGCCTTACGATAGACAAAAAACTCACCTTCAACACACACGTGTCAAATGTCTGTCGTAAGGCCGCAAACATCTATAAGCAGCTCGCAAGGACGGCGAGAATAGAATGGGGGCTGAACCCGGGGATCATCAAAACCATATATATATCTGTGATAGAGCCCATAATTATGTACGCCTCGAGTGCATGGGCTCCAGCAGCACAAAAGATCATGGTACAGAAGCAGCTAAATACCATCCAGCGCGGATTTGCGCAGAAAATCTGCAAAGCGTATCGGACGGTGTCTCTCAACGCAGCACTCGTACTAGCTGGGCTGCTGCCCTTGGATCTTCGGATTCAAGAGGCGGCCCAGCTGTACGAAGCGAAGAGAGGCATACCGACGACGCTGGACTATAGTAAGCGGCAGATAGAGAAACGCGTCAGCTACCTCGAGGCTCAACACCCGGCCAAAGAGGAGGACGTCGACTTCGACTGCCTTAACGA
>OX621214.1:11344671-11347171 GCA_951640565.1 Petrophora chlorosata | reverse complement strand
ATAGACACTAAAACACAACTGGAACAGTCAATAGAAAAATATATCCAAATAATAATAAAAACATCTAATATAACCATACCCAAAATAAAAGAGAACAGTAAAGTAACCTTTCCATACTGGACAAAAGAGCTCGCTGAACTCAAAAAGGAAGTCAACACCAGAAGAAGGAGAATCCGATGTGCAGCACCTATCCGGAAAGAGAGAGTCATCGAAGAGTACCTGCAAGCAAAGGAGACATACGAGTCAGAAGTTACCAAATGCCAGATCGATAGCTGGAAGGAATTTTGTTGCAAACAAACCAAAGAGGGACTGTGGGATGGGATTTACCGGGTGATAAAGAGGACAGAAAGGAGACAGGAAGATCTTCCATTAGTGAAAGACGGAAGGACCTTGGACCACAACGAATCAGCCAAACTCCTAGCTGAAACATTCTACCCTGAGGACAAGGAAGAAAACGACAGCGAAGATCACCAACAAATCAGGGCTAAAGCAGAAAAAGTAAACGAGCTGGGTAATGATGAACACCATGACCCGCCGTTTACTACAAAAGAGCTAGAAGCCGCAGTGACAAGCTTCAATCCAAAGAAAGCCCCAGGGTCAGATGGACTAACAGCCGACATCTGTGAACACGCCATCAGTCGTCATCCAGAAGTTTACCTATCACTGGCAAACAAGTGCCTGGAACTTAGCCATTTCCCAATTATATGGAAGGAAGCAACGGTCGTGGCTCTGAGAAAACCGGGCAAGGAAAGGTACTCAGAGCCAAAATCGTATAGGCCAATCGGACTTCTCCCAGTGATGGGTAAAATTCTGGAAAAGATGATTGTTGGCAGACTTAAGTTTCACATACTCCCGAAACTCAGTCCTCGGCAATTCGGATTTATGCCACAAAAGAGCACGGAGGACTCCCTCTATGTCTTAGTACAACATATACGCCAAAAGCTAGTCCAAAAGAAAATAATCACGATGGTATCACTAGACATAGAGGGAGCCTTTGACAGTGCGTGGTGGCCGGCAATCAGGGTCCGGTTAGCCGAGGAGAAATGCCCGGTAAACGTAAGAAGGATCATGGATAGCTATTTGAGGGATAGAAGAGTTAAAGTAAGATACGCTGGTGAGGAAGTAACAAGAACAACGAACAAAGGATGCGTACAAGGATCGATTGGGGGACCCATATTATGGAATGTACTGCTGGACCCGCTACTTCATGGACTAGAAGAAAAAGGATACTACTGCCAGGCGTTCGCAGATGACGTTGTCCTTGTCTTCGATGGTGACACAGCCCAGGAAATTCAGAGGCATGCAAATGCCGCACTCGCCTATGTTCGGGAGTGGGGTATCAAAAACAAACTCAAATTTGCTCCGCATAAAACAAACGCGATGTTGCTTACCAAGAAGTTAAAATATGATACGCCGCTCCTGAGCATGGGCGGGGTCGACATAGGCATAGCAAGAGAGATTAAAATTTTGGGACTGACCATCGATGACAAGCTCACATTTAATAACCACGTGGGCAATGTATGCAGGAAAGCACTCGGCTTTTACAAACAGCTGGCCAGAACCGCCCGGATAAGCTGGGGGCTCCACCCAGAAATAATAAGAACAATATACACAGCAGTGGTGGAACCGACCATAATGTATGCCGCGGGCGTATGGGCGTCTACCACAAATAAAGCATGCGTACAGAAGCAATTGAATGCAGTACAACGTGGATTCGCCCAGAAATTATGTAGAGCGTATAGGACTGTCTCCTTAAACTCGGCACTAGTGTTGGCTGGAATACTCCCTCTCGACCTCAGAATTCAAGAAGCAGCCGCTCTGTATGAGGCCAAGAGAGGGGTTCCCCAGCCAGCACTGGGAGACCGGGAAGTAGAAAGCAGAGAACCATACGCAAACATTCCCCACCCAGCGGAACATTTGCGCCTGGAGTTCATAAGCCTGGTAGACCAAGAGCAACTAGATGCAAACAGCAACCAAGAAGTACAGATCTATACGGACGGCAGTAAAATCGAAGGTAAGGTCGGGGCGGCATTGTCTCTTTGGAGCAATGACGCCGAGACCAAGAACCGGAAGTTGAAACTGCCGTCCTATTGCACAGTCTACCAGGCCGAACTATTGGCCATATGCGAAGCTACCAGGGAAATCATAAAAAGCTCCGCACTAACATTCGGCATATATAGTGACTCTAGGTCGTCACTTGAAACAGTAATTAATTACCAAAACGTGCATCCCCTGGCAGTAGAAACTAGAAAAAACTTGTGCAGAATAAAACACCAGGCAAAAACAGTGACACTATTCTGGATAAAGGCCCACGCTGGACTCGAAGGTAACGAGCGCGCAGACCATCTCGCGAAAGAAGCGGCCTTAAAAATAAAAAGGAAACCAGATTATGACCGGTGCCCGATTTCATTTGTCAAGCGACAAATCCGTATGGACTCGCTTGACAAATGGAATCGGAGGTACAAATCTGGAGAAACTGCAGGAGAAACAAAACTTTTCT